>PVKN010000258.1:26579-90799 GCA_004027915.1 Capromys pilorides | reverse complement strand
TTTTTTTTTTTTTTTTTTAATTTTATTTATTTATTTATTTATTTGCTTGTTGTGTTTGTTTGTTTCTTTATTTATTCATTTTGTGGCTGGCTCAGCCTGCCCTGGTGGTGGCACTGGCGCAGCATGTGGTGCCGGGGATCGAACTGCAGTCCCCGCAGTTGCCTGAGCCCTCCTAAGCAGGCGCTTTAGACCACTGAACCATCTCGCCGGCCCCCTATAACATTAATAAATAGAAAAAATTAGACTCAAAATATATCCATATGAATGATGTCGGCTGCCATTGCCCATGTGGTAGTCAGTAGACAAGTGGTTATGTAAGTTTAACTCATTAGGATAGAACATTCGGACCTCAGGCCACGAGAAGCATGCTGGGGGCCCAGGAGGCATGCGAGCCAGTGGTCTCTGCCTCCAAGAGAGTCTAGACAGCCATCCTCACACCAGCGAAAGCCTTGCTGGACAGCGCCGTCATTCACATCAGCTGTCTCGCAGAGAGCTTCAGACCGGATGAGAAAACAAGAGCCAGGAAGGTGCCGTACAACAGAGGGCAACAGGCTAGCTTTAAGCATAATGACAGAGGCGAACGGGTGGAGATGCCATAGCAAGAAACGAACAGCACCAGGAACAAAAGAGGCCAATTCATAGAGAGCCCAGGCCCATCTGATGACATGCTGTGCAGAAGATGGATGAATCGAATGGCAGAACTTCAAAACATCTGAGACAAAACTGTCATAGATAAAAGAAGAAATGGAGTTATTCATACTTACTACTGGAGACTTCAAAGTTCCGCTCTCCCACTAGAGAGTGGAGTAAGAGAACCCGCCAAGGTTCACCGGATGTGGGAAACACCGTCACCTGGGATGGCCTGACTGACCTTCCTGGAGTGCGGCTCCGAAGCCAGAGGCAGCGTGGACTATTCAGACACGCATGACGCGTTTGCCCCAGTAGGCAGTATGTTGGGCTGGAAGACGAGTCTCAAGAAATTATGAAAGGTTAAAATCATTGTGACTTATCTATTTATTTAACCACAATGGAACTAAGTTAGAAATCGATAAGAAATATTTCTACAAAAATCCCCAGATATATAAAAATGAAATAAAACACTTTTAAAGAACACATAGAAGCAACAAGAAATTATGATATGCTTTGAATAAATTGAAATGAAAATTGCCATAATTTGGGGAACACAGTTAAAACAGAGATCAAAGAAAATCTTTACCTATAAATATGATGGACTTGATTAAAATCAATGACTCAGTTTGCAACATACAAAATACCAAAAACAAGAACCCAAATCTAAGGGAAGTAGAACAGAAGCAGTAATATATATGAGAGTGGCAGATAATCAAATAATTGGGAAAATTAACAAAACCAGACATGGCTCATTAGAATATTAATAAAATTAATAATCCTTACTGTGATCCATCAAATTTATTTTATTTACTCATTTGTTTATTTATTTATTGGTGGGACCAGGGTTCAAACTCACGACCTCACCCTTGCCAGGCAGGCATTTGTGCTACGGAGCTATCTCCCTGGCCCCCAGACCCATCAAGTTTTTTTAAAAACAAGATTCAAATACCAGGAGTACAAGATCTTACTTCTGAGTCCACAGGCATTAGAAGTCCAGAAGAGGAATATTTTTATGCCCATCAATGCAATAACCTAGTGGAAATGACAAGTTTCACGAGAGGCACAAAGTAGGAAAATGTATCCAAAAGGAAATAGATATCTCAAGTGTTTTATATCAAATAAATAATGGAATTGGAAATTAAAAAATTTTCTCCAATGGAAATACCAGTCACAGTTGACCTCACTGATAAACTGTATGAAATATGTAGGAAAGAAATAGTATAAACCCTCACTTGTGGTTTTTTTGAATATAAAACACATTATTGTTGACGAGTCACTTTGCCTTGCAGTGGTACCTGGGAGTTTGCTCCCCCTACCTGACTGAAACGCTGTGCCTGGGCCAGGCTCTCCCCGCCTGCTCTCTGCCGCTCTGGCTCTGCTCTCCCTCAGCAACCTCTCGTGGCTACCGTATTACACTCTAGCTCTCTCCGGAGGTGGCCAGGCTGATTGTCTGATTTGATCACCACATGATATATGCACATGTGGAAACATCACACCATTCCCCATTATGTGCCAGTTATGTGGAAATTAAAAATAAAATAACTTTTACGAATCCTACGTGAACTCTTCTGGGGAGAGTGGGGAGGAAACACTTCTAAGCTCAGTTTATAATGCCTTGTAGTATTAGCACTAACTTTATGCCAAAACCCAAGAAAAATGTCATAGTAAGCAAACTAAAGACCACTACCAACTGTGAGCATAGAGGCCAGGTCCTTAAAACTGCATTAGAATGTAGATTTTGCAATATTTATGTAAGTATAATATAAGACATCATGGTCAAGAGGGATGCTTTGCAGAGGCAGGAGGAAATCAAAGACATTTACTATATTTACAGGATTAAAACAACCATATTACAATTTAAAAAAAAAAAAACACAGAAAAATAGATGGTACTTAAATCTCACTGACATTCAAAAAGGATAGTCATACAACAAGGAATAAGGTGAAGCAATCTTATCCTGCCAGAGAAGCTACAGTGAAACTATGGGTGGCTTTGTGCTTGGTGGTGACTGGACCCAAATCACAGAGAAGGAACAGTTCATGGCCCGGCAGGCAAAAGGCAGCAGGCAGCAGGCAGCAGGCAGCAGGCAGCAGGCAGCAGGCAGCAGGCAGCAGGCAACAGGCAGTAGTAGCAGCAGCAGCCAGGCTGCCTTTCCCTTCCATCCAGGCTCCAGCATTTTGGGTGATGCCACCCCAAATTATGCTAATCCCAATCAGTGGACTAATTCAGTACCACACCTCCTTAATCCCAGGATCACATGCCATAGGCCTGGCCAACTCTGAAAAACCCCATGTATGAGCACATAAAACCTTGGGGAGACATCTAGATAGAAGCCACAGCACAGCCCAAATCCAATTATTACATTTTTTTTTTTTTATGGCTGGCGCAGCCTGCCCTGGGGGGTGGGACTGGCGCACTATGTAGTGCTAAGGATCGAACCGCGGTCACTGTGGTTGCCTAAGCTTGCCTAAGCAGGTGCTTTAGACTGCTGAGCCATCTCACCGGCCCCCCCAATTATTAGATTTTTGAGTACAAATTGATGGCCTTTTCTAAAATTTGTGCAGAATTTTGAGTGCCTATGGATAGGGGAAATATTTTGAAATAGAAGAAAGTTTGAGGACTTACAATAACTTAACTTCAGTGCTTACTAGGAGAATGAAACCAGTGGGCAGAGGTTCAGGACCCGCACCTGCCCCACGTTGGCTCCGCCTATGTTCTCCCCCACCTGCTCTCCCTTAAGGAACATCTGACTCCAAAGCTGACCTGGAACCTGACCTGTGACAAGTGTCCCCTCATCAAGACTATTTTCCTTCTTGCTACTGAACGCAGAGTATGACTTGACTTGCTTACTGTAAAATAATCTCCAAGAGAAGCACGAAATTCCCATGACATAACAACTCTCCTGGAGCAGAGAACATGCGGTGTTGCCTTCTGTCACTTTAGGAGGTTGTAAAGCTGAGATTCTAAAGCCTGCAAACAGGAGGAGGACAAGGTGAACATGGAGCCACGCCCAGCTTGCTTATGTGGGACATTAGTAAGTACAGCAACACCTGGGCTCGCCTATATTTCTGCTCACAAAGAATGCAGTTTGCAGAAAGAACCATGTTGCAGGATTTTGCTCCCCTTCATGAATTCCGCATCGGGCAATAAGCTCCACAGTGGCCACTCTCCTGAGAATCTTGGGATGAACTAAGCGCCTGAGGTGGGGCCCCACTGGGCAAATCACAGTGCTTAAAGGAAATAGCGCCCTGGAAGGACCATACGACATGACCTATGAGGGCTTCTATTAATAATTCAAAAAGATTAAATATCCAACAGTCCATTTCTTCTACCTAAAAAATTCTTGTTGGTGGTTATGGTTCTTTCTTAAATCTCAGAAGGACCCTGCATATGCCTGCAAATGCCAGCCTTAACACGCCAGCCCCCAAGCCAGCAAGTTAATGGCTTGCGTCTCGCTGGTTTTTCCGCTCTTACCTGAATAGTCCGTTTATTTAAGTGGCCTTAGCAGCTCTTATCCCATCAGAAGTGTTAGTTTAGCAAAGAATACCAAACAATTAACCTCTGGTGGAAAAAGGGAAAGGATTAAAGTAAGCAAAATTTATCACTTTGTCAGGCTCTGCAAACACCGTCTTGATGATCTAAAAGCCCTAGTGAAACAGCACTTACACTGGCCCAGAGCACACACGCCTCTGGCGCTGCACCGTGAGAATGTCCACCGGAACAGGCAGGGGACTGGTGCGTGGGGCTGCGGGAAGCCCCGAGAGGATGAGCCTGCCTTCTCGTCGCAGCGGATCGCTGACTGTCTGCCCGTGCTGCCAGAGGAGCGCAGCTAGGCACCTTGCACCTTGGCTGTCTCGCAGCTCTGAAGGAGGCTGAAGAGGGGGCCTCGGACCCAGGAGCAAGCTACCTCAGATCAGCCAGAAGAAGACAGAAGCCTCAGGAGCAGAGTGCAATGGCTTCGTCAGTGCAGGCCACGGGCGGGAGGCTCAGAGTCCTCACTGGCTGGCAGCCTCGCCAAGGAAACCATGCGGTCTATTCTTTGTGCCAGACCTCTGCTAACCCTAGGATGGCCAGACAGGAGCCACCAGGCTGACACCCTCCTTGGCAGTGCCATGACCCGGGCCTGGAAGCTGAGTGGGAACCTCTGGGACAGTGGATCCCGCACACGCACTTGGTCTTTCCTCCTGGGCGCTCTTCGAGGCGGCCTTCTACATCTTCTCCTTTCCCTGGGTCCCTAGGAACTTGTCTGTCCCTCAGTGACCCCCAGGTCCTGGCTCCAGAGCCTTATGTTCCTCTAGCTTCTTCCTGGGTATCTTAGTGACTCTTCTATCGTTGCTGGGACAAATACCTGACACCCAAAATGAGGGAAGGAAAGGTTTATTTAGCTCACAGTTGCTGGAGGTTTCAGTTCATATTCGGCTGGCTCCAAGGCAGGAGGCACATGGCAGAGAGCAGCAGTTCATGGCAGTGGAACAGCAACAATATGGTGACAGAGGCAACCGACCAACCAGGGCAGCAGAGAGCAACAGAGAGTCTGTCTCTCTTCTCTCTTTATATTGCATTCAGGCTCTCTGCCTCAGCCTATCCCCTTAGGCCACACCCATAATCCCAGAAGGACTCAGAGCCATAGTCCCATCAGTACTAAAACACATAATCCCAGTAGATCATGAGTCAAGTCTCAAGCTCTAGAGATCCCCACCCCATGATTGCCTGAGGCTTTGGAGGGCCGACTAGACACAAACCATAACCTTGGGGCAGCAACCGCGAGACAAGTGATAATGGCAGTCACACCCTGTTAGTCTAACAAAGTCTCTGGCTGATGAGCAAAGCATTTCCAATCTGACCCCCATGGCGTGGACAGGCAGGGAAGACAGAGGCAAGTGGTCGTGGCCTCCTGCCAGGACGTGGGCAGTCTCCAGGGCCAGCCCCGACTTTCTTGCCATTTGCACGTCGAGAGCACCGGGCCCTGCGGTTCTCTGGCTTTGTCCAACAAACAGCTGTGATACACGTCTTTCCTCCCACAAAGCGTGCTGTCAGTGCAGGCCCGTGAGACACGAAACCTGGGCTGACATCTGCTGGGGCAAAGGCACACGGGGGCTGGTTCAAAGGACAGGAGATGCAGCCGGCGGCAGTGAGAAGGACGTGTTTGTTTGAGGAGTCAGCAGAGTGGCAGGAGGTCAGCTTCTCTGAGCGGCAAGCACATTCCTGCGGCAGCTCCTCTAGGTCTTTATCGCACTTTCAGACCTCAGGGGTGGGACTGAACTTGGCTAAGGTGAAGGGCTACTGCCAGCGCCTGTCCCCAGGCTCTGCGCTCCGCGTGTTTGTCTAGCCAGCCCTTTCGCCTGCCTTTGGCCACATGTGACCCTGGCTGCTGAGCACAGACCAGGGTTAGATCCCCTAGGTGAGCTGGAGGAGGAATGCAAGGGTCTCATTGCCATCTGACACATTTCAGCGCGAGGTAAGTTGGTGTGAAAAACACAGAGGGACCGTGACCCGAGGTTAGTAGAGGGGAGGAGAAAGTGTCTGCAAACATTCTTGTTTGCAGCAAATTGGCTCCTGATGAAGAACAGGGCGTTGTAGTCCATGGCGTTTTAATAAGGTGGCAGGAAAGACTCGTGGGCGCCGTGAAGGGGCCCCCGAGCAGTCGTAGTGCACTTTTGTGGCTCGTGCAGGGGCCACGCGTGCGGGGCTGAGGCTGCAGCAGTGACAGCTTTGCTTAGGAAAGCAGTGCTTGGGCTACATGGAAAGTATACACACACGAATGGCTGAAAAGGCACCCAGGGACAGTCCTGCCTTGCCAGGTAAGCGCGTGCTACCAGAGCAAGCATCGGGAACAAAGACTGGCGCGCTGTCCGTCTACATGAGGAATCCAGAGTGCACCCTCGCGCTTCACCAGGGACGCAGAAGCTGCCTGCAGCTTAGGACCTGTTCTCTTTTTGTGTTGATTTTAACATCACATCACCATTCTCAAGTTATGAGGCCTTTTGTCTTTGATCTGAACCAAACTAAAAATGCCCTTCCCCTTCCAGTACCTCATTAGATTTCTTCTTTCTTGCATGCACATATGTGCTCAGGCATGTGTGTGCGCACACATACATACACACACATGCACGCACGCACATACATGTGGACGTATATACGAATACTTTCCAAATCCTGCCGTATCCTCCCGAGCTCTGCCAGAGAATGTATAAAACTGGGATGCGCAGCCTTGGAGTTATGGTAAGGGCTAAAGGTTGGTCTCCAAAATGCAGGCGTGATGGATGAGAAGCACCAACGAGGGAAACCAGCAAGGAAAGGCAAACTCAAGGAGAGCAAAAGGAGCAAGGGGGAGAGGTGGTGGGGGAGAGGTGGTGGGGGAGAGGTACGAGTGACCCCTGGATCGAGGAATGCACTGCACTGACCTCCAGAGTCGCCGTCTCTCCGACCGCCCAGTCCCTGGGCTTACGTGTCCCTCCCACAGTGCAGTCCACATGAGCCCCGTGTGCACCTGGTGCCTGAAAGCGGCCCAGGGCTTGGATCTGATTTCATAGCGGTCCTTTGACAGCTACCATGCACGTGCGAAATACCCGTGGTCAGCGTGGCTGTGGCCAGTTGCCCCACACAGCAGGAAGCAGAAGGTGCCATGTGTCTGCTCCAGCAGCCTTTTTTAAATGACCAAATTGTTATTTTGCAAAATGAACAAAGGAAGAAGACCTCAAAACCGTATGCATCCTCCTTTGTAATTGCTTTACCTGCACGTGGCTTCCAGAGGGACCATAAGCATGGGGCAGGGCCCGCTACCTTTGAAATGCTGGCTCAAGGAGTGACTAGCTGCCGGCTGCGCTGTGAACCTTGCTGATATTATGCTGCTTTGCTCCATCTTTGGTTGCTCCAGTCTCAGCAAGCAGCAGCCACCCCACCACTACAATGACAATGACACAGGCCCCTGACGAAGCATAACACGCAAAAGGGTGGCTCTGCTCCTACTAAACAGGTGCCACTGCTTCACCACTCAGCACGCGTGGTGTTCAGTTTGGTGGCTCGTGTGGCAGCAAGCTGGACCCTCACAGACCAAAGAACATTGTTGGCCTTGCCCTGTGTGCGTGGCCGACCTCTACTCACACAGAACGGCTGGGAAGCTGGTGTTCCCATGAGGGACGAGAAAAGTAACACAGGCCGCGTCAGCCGTGGGCTCAGGTCTCCCACACACCACCCAGTGGCTGCCAGCCTCCCACCCCATGGTCACTCAGCTGCTGGAAGCCACGTGGCTTAGCACAGTTGCCACGCCAGCCTGGGGAACCATGTAAACAAACACCAGAGGGAAAGAAAACTGTTTTTTCTGGACTTTCCCTCTCTACCACGAGCAGGCGGCACCGCCGCAGCACTAGGAGCAGGGGATGGATCACTGAAACCTAAACAGAGGTCGGGAGGGGAAGGCGTCACACACCCGCATCCCTGGGCAGATCGGGCTAGGTCCTGAGTGGTAATAAGGTGCGAGTCGGTGGTGGGTGGTGGTGTGCGGAGAGGAAGCGACTTGTTGCCGTGTAGTGACACAGAAACGACTTTTAAGGGTGTCTGGCACCCGTGCTGGCTGTCATTATAAAACCGTGTCCTCTTTTAGTCTCCAAAACTGAAGGTCACCGTGGAAAAGCTGGTTCACAGAGAGCACACCAGAGCGCTCAGCTGTTTGGAAAGCAAGATCCGTGGGGCGACCGCATTCTTCTCTGTTTAATGAGAGAAGAGCCCAGAGCTTTTCAGTTGGGAGAAAAAAATGTCCCTGGGCAGTTGTGAGTCCACGTCCTCCTCACTTCGTAGGGCACAGAAGTTGAAAACGCCCTCGGGTTCAGGCACTCAGGCTGCCGCTCCAGCCACTGAGCAGTAAGGGATTCCACGTGAACAGAAGAGGCGAAGCCGCCCACGGAAACCTTGGCAACTCTTTCCCATGGTGGAAGTGGGGACAATGGGTCCAGAGGCCCCCAGCCCTCTCCCTTGGCTTCCCTGGGAGTCTATCAAGACCGACTCCTGCACAGCTGGTGGCTTCCTTCATTAGCACTTCAAAAGCATCCTGGCACCCAGGCAGGCTCCAGGAGGGCACCAGAGGCAGCAGTAACAGCTCCACAATAACATCAAGATACAGCACTGCTGCGCACGAAAGGCATACTCGGAAATGCTGTGTGTTTAAATAAAAAATACTATAAAAGTTAGGTCGCCACAAATCCCGCTTTGAAATACCACCAGCTCGCTTGGCCCATTGTTCCTGCCACTTTCTGAAGCCCTTCTGGAAGTCCTCTCTGTGTCTTTAGTTCTCTCTCACGGTAGCCTCGTTGTCTCTCGTTGACTCAAAACATTGACCTTTCACGGTCGTGTGGAGTTTGGCAAATAGCCAGGACAGATCCAGCAGCAGCAGACCCCGCGAATCAGGTGGGTGAGGATGCACTCTCATATTTTTGTAAGCCTGCCTTTCTCTTGGACGGCATTTTTTTTTTTTTTTTTTTTCGTGACACAGGGTTTCACTTTGCAGTTCAGGCTGGCCTTGAACTCACTTTGAAGCCCAGGCTGGCCTTGAACTTGCAGCCATCTCCCTGTCCCAACCTCCCAAATGCTATCACACCTTGTAATGACACTTAAAAAAGATTTTGAGAACCACTGCAGAAAGTGGCAAGGATGACGGGATAAGCATTATCAGAGTGCAGGGGAGGGTTTGGAAGGGGACTTGTGACACTGTGCCTTTTACTCTAATTTTCTAAAAATTAAACATGCGCAGTGGTTTTTAGTCACCTCTTGTGTATTCAGATACAGGCCAAGGCCATACGTGGCCTGCAGGGCGGAGTCTCAGTGACACATGGAATATGAGTTTCAGTTGTGTCTCCTCTGATTGGATGCCCGGGCCTGGGAGAAACCCAATTTTCCAGGGATCTTTGGTTCCACTTGTGCTGAGTTAAGATAATCAGCTGTTGGTGTCGGGGCCACTGTCCCCAGGGCATGCTCTGGCCAGCGGCCTCCCCTCAGCTTCAGCGGCTCTCCAGGGTCCGATGGTGTCTCGTCAGGGACAGCGATGGACTGGGCAGGCCCCAGGTGCCAGGAAACCTTCCGAGGCAGGCCGAGGAGCATGACCCGGGCTGCAGCTTCTTTTCAAGGACCCTTCAGAAGAATGGGGCCTGCGGCATGATTACTTAATAATAAATGCAGCATCAGAATTAAGAACCTGGGTGAAGAAATAGCTCAGTAGAATAAGCACTTGCCTGGCAAGAGCAAGGGCCTGAGTTCAATCCCCAGTCCTGCAAAAAACAAAACAAAACAACAAAAAAATGTGTGTGCAGGCAAGGAGAATTTGCTCTGCTATGGATAGTGTAATCTAGACATTAGCGCTTGCTGCCTTGGAGGGTGGAGGAGAGCTAAGAAAGGGGAAAACATCGGCCTCGGTACCTTCTGCTACAAAAACAGGACGCGCCATTCCTCTCCGGACTCTGAGCCATTAGTAAAGAGACAGCAGCTACACATCGGCCGGCACTGTTCACACAAATAGAATTGTCATGAAGTGGAACTGAGTGGGTCGAGAGACCGTGTGCTTTGACTTGTCAGGGGGCCCTTTCCCCCTTTGTCCTGGGGACACCAGGCCTGTTTCCTTTCGATGTGCCGATTTGGTAGCTCAGGCCTGGTGGATGAGTCAGCGCAGGGGTCTCCTCTGCAATCTCATCCTTTATTCCGAGGACTGTGCAGAGAAGCGTAGTAAGCAAAAGTGCTCAGAGGTCACACAGGAAGGTGTGTGTCTCGTGACAAGTTCTGTGCAGAGACAACTGGAAGTGACAGGAAAGGGGACCCTCAGACTGGAGAACAGCTGTCTCCAGGACAGACTGGCCTTTGCTCTGTCGGCGAGGAGAGAGCAGCACACAGGCAAGGGGCCGCCCAGCAGGAAGCCAGGCCTGAGCATCACACAGTGCCTCTCCCGCAGGGTCGGGCCTGGGAAGATCAGCGGGCACTTCATAAATCATCTCGCTGACGAAGAAATACCAGGAAATAAACACGGTCCCCTAGGCGTGAGCCTGTCCGGAGCTGAGACAGGGGCCTCGCCTCAGCGCTTTGCGTGGTCCCTGGGAACGCCCCAGACAGAGGCTCATGGCCGGGAGGCCTGCTCAAGCTTCTGCAGAGCTTTCAAAGCACACCAATGACCGTGCCTTCCCAACCGAGGCTGAAAAGCCGATTCTCCCGCTCCAGGTGCTGGTTCTGCGCTGCCCAAGAATCCGTGATTCCATGTCCTCCTTACACACGTGGCTTGGCGTCTGGACCCTGAGGCCTCCAGAGCGCCTCTGTGCCCTCAGTCACCGGGCAGCCTCCAGGGTGTCGCTCCATACTGAGGCCATAGCTGGTGGAGAGGGAGGGGTAGGACGGGGAGCCTTAAGAAAGGACCACTGTTTCCTTGACTCTGGTCGTAAAATGTAGTTCAAGGGGAGTCACTCCACACTAATCAGGATAATGGGGTAAGAAAACAGAGAGGAAATGGTCCCACTCAGAGTAGCCATTATCTGAGGCCAATGCACAAAGAAAGGCCCAGGAAATTGGAAGTGTGGGGCGGTCACGTGTCGAGGCCAGAGTCGGCATGGTCCTCGTTATTTATTTCAGTGTCAAGAATGTGGGGAAAAGGGATTTTAAAAGACACAAAGCACAGATCTTCTGAGGGAGTGTTGAAAAGGAAAGTGGCTGGAAAGTGGCCACAGTGCGGAGCTTCCACGAGGCAGGAGACGAGTGTCGGCGTGCTCTGCAGTCTACAAAATTAGGACCAAATGCCGCAGGAGACGTGTCCTCTTCCCTCTGTGAACATTCCTTCTAATAACTTAGTTGGTGTGAGATTGAATTCCAAGGCTGCCTAGAGAGATCTATGAAATATGAATGAACTGATCTCTAGAGGGTTTGGTTTCACCCAAGAACTCTGAAGTGTTCTCTGTCTACTTACAGCGCCTCTGTCCATTTACTATGGTTAATGGCCAGGAATGTTGGGGCCACATGATGCGCCAAGATCCAGTGCCACTCTGTCTGCCTCTCTGACACATTTGGCCTGGCTTAATCAGGGGTTGAAGCTAATTTCCTGAAGCAGTTTCCAGGGTCCTTGAGTGAGAAGGAGCAAGTCCCTGCCCTTCCTCCGGGACATGTGGTGGTGATTACAGAACGGCTCTCGCGGCATTGTGGCACCGCACCACCCCCAGGGCTTCCAGGGCCAGAGCTCAGTCACTGCTCCCAACGCACTCCCTCTCCAGAGCTTCCCCACGCTGATGCCCCGGCAGCCGCCCCCCACCCTCCTGGGCTCTGCACCCCAGTGCTCACTGTGTAGGGACATGCTGCAGGGCCCCCAGTTTGACCTCCTTCTGCACAGCTGGAGTCTTCTCTGGCAGCATCAGAGTCCCCTCAGAGAACTCACTGAGGCAGGGCCATCAGATGCTCTTGACAGATGGAATTTGTCCTGAGTCTTGGGGTGGCCCTGGGATCTCCTTGAAGCCCCATTGCCTGAGACGGAGTCTGTAGCTCTGATGTTCATAAGCTCCGTGTCCTCGAGCAAGCTACAGACTTTCTGCTGAGCTTGCAGTGTTCCTATGTGTCGAATGGGCACACATTCAGAGCTAACACGGAGTGAGCGCCGTGGCACCCTCGTTGTGCTTGGCAGAGGAGTGGGTGCGGAGGAGGTGACCCATAAAAGCTGACTCTTAAGCTCCTTGCCTGTGCAGTGGAAAGAAACGCTGGCCTCCAAGGTTTCTGGGAAGATGGAGGATCTCAGGCGTGAGAGGCCACAGCCCATCTCAGGCGCAGTAAGTCCATAGGACATGCTCGTGATCTCGACTGTTGCCACTGCTGTCATCCACATTACAGACGCAGCAGACCTGACCCTAGCCAAGCACTGGCTGTCACAGATACTGTGGAGGCCTAGGATGCCCAGAGGTGACCATAGGTGCCTGTTCCAGCATGAACCGTGAACAAAGCCATAGAGGCGACATCAAGACCTGGGTCTGGCAGCTGTGAAAGAGATAGAGAACGTGGGGCCAGGTCCCCCGTGGGAGCTCCTGGCTGACCGGAAGTCAGGCGGTGGCACCTTTGCTAGCCGTAGGACTCGAACAGTATCTTTACTTGTCCAGGCCTTTGGGGCCTGGTGACCAATAGTTGTCACCTGAAGGAAAATGAGGAGACAGCACCAAGTGGAGAGCATGGCTGGTGCAGGAAAGGACACCAATTTCCTGAGTTTGTCATGACTCCTCAGGCACACAGAGCCACTGAGAGAGATAGAGGTATCTAAGAAGAAGGGGTCCCGCAGGGGAACTGGCCCACAAGACTGGAAGAAGAGAAGTTGCTGACCTTCCAAATGGAGACCCAGGAAAGGAGGTGGTGGGAGTTGGGCCCGACACCCAGGGCATCAGTGGTGGAGGAGATCAAAGGTCAGGAACAGAAGCCCTGAGGCCCTAGGGTGGAGAACGTGACCGTCCAACTCAGGATCTGAGAACCCCTCCCTCCTGTGCCTGTTCTCCTCAGGCCCTCTGTGGACTGGCAGTGCCCGACCCTGGATGGGGTGCACCTTCTTTCCTCAGTCTATTGATTCGGATGCTAGACTCCTCCAGGAACATCTTCCCAGCCACAGGAGGAGTGACATGCTGCCAGCCGTCTGGGCGTCCCTCGGGCAGATCACGTTGGCCAACAGAATTAACCATGCTATTGCCTGTCATCTCCTCTTTGGATGAATGTGGCTAGACCAGACGCTGGGTTTAGGCTCCAGCCGGGCCACGGTTAAGTCTCAGACTCTGCCAGGTTCTAGTCCAGAGGTCAGAAAAGCAGGGCCGAACCTCAGGGATCAACAGAGGAGCAAAAGTGCTCCAAGGGCCCCACGTCCATGCTGTGGCTATTTCTCATACGGGGCCTTCTTTGCCCACTGCTGATGCCAGAAGCAGGGCCAGGTCCCATTGTCATTTTGCTCTGTGACTGTGACAGCAGGAGCTTCCCCTGGGGCTTGTCTGGAGAAGCAGAGCCCTTCAAATTTATTGCTTATAGAAATAGCACATGATCCATGCTAGAACTTATTTGGGGAGCACAAGAATCTCTTGGCCACCAGCAAATGATCTCCAAGAACAAGTTCAGAAACAAAATGCCTCAATCCCTCCCCCGGTGTATTTTGTATAACTCCTGCTTCCTCCTCCTTCACCTGTGGAAATCCACTAGTTCTAGTTGAGAACTCTGTGCTGTGAGGTGCAGGGTGCAGGAGGAGGTGGCCATTAAATCGGGAAGACCCTGCACCCAGACCTAGGACCTCTCCAGGAGCCCACGCCCCCACAGCACCGGGGGTCACAGCCTGGGCTGCTCACGATGTATCTCCTCCACTTCCGTGTGGCCAAGCCAGCCACCCAAATCCTGAGTGTAGGGAATCAGTGCTGACCGGGCGAGAATGCCAGAGAGGGCAGCAGACCAGGGAAGCAGGGCCGGGGTGGGGGGACCCGACTCAGTGCTGCCCAGCGCCTAGAGGAAATGTCCCCGGCATTGCCTTCTGCTGAGGGGAGGGTCTTACTCGCTCCTGTGTACACTGCATGCACAGTGGCACGGCATGCTCCATGTGGGCAGGCTTTCTGCTTGCGTTTCCCCGCTGCCTATCCCGCCAGCCCTGTGACTCTGGTGATGCTGGGCAGACACCATGGCCACGTCAGTGGCTTTGTCCCAGCAAGAACTTGAAAATCTTGAAATACTGCTGTGGCTTTAATAATGGGGCAAAGAATGCATGGCTGAGGGAAGCTCTTCATGGATCTGACGTAGGGTGTTGTGCATGTTTGGGCAGAGCCCTGCCAGCTTACAGAGCCCCTTGGACAATGGTTGGTGATCGTATGGTTGAGTGAACGCAGAGTGTTGACTGGGAGGCCTCCCAGAGAGAGGCCCTGGACCTGTCCTCATGGTCTTCCTCCTCTGTGAGGTCCTGCGGATAGCGGCTTGCAGAGCAGCAGAGGCTGCCTGCGTGGTGGGGCTGTGCTGGTGGATGCTCTTCACGTCTGCCGTGGTCACTGTCCACCTCTGCTGGCTCCTGAGACTGGAGCTGTGAGGACAGTGAGGACGCTGAGTCACCAGAAGGCCTGCGGGACCTCAGATTCTATGACACGCCAGTGGAAACGTCCCCAGAACCTACAAGATTAGCCCCTGGGACTCCACCCTTACCCTGAATAGATTCTGTGAGGAGCACTTGTAGCCTGTCCTGCTGAAGGTCCCGGGCTGGAGGAATGGGTGCTATTTGCAAGCTGTGTTGAAACTGGAACCAAGCATAATGTGACTGTTCCCTTAGTTCTCCTGCTCTTCTGAAGAATGTACAGGAAGCCAGGCACGGCTGAGCACGCCTGTAATCCCAGCACCGAGGCAGGAAGACACTCTGTGTTCAAGGCCCACCTGGACAACATAGAAAGAACCTGTCTAAAACGCATACAGCCAGACTTCCTTGGATGAAATATTTGCCTGAGATTCCACACAGAGCCCAGAAACCCTGCTGCTGCTGCTGCTGCTGCTGCTGCTACTGGTTATCATTGTTCATGGTCAAGGACTTAGGCATAGTGTAGTGAGAGTTTGGCCGGTGGCTGGATGACCACAGCCACCTTCTAAATGCAGAAGACACGTGGTTCTTGGGGCCAGAGCTTGGGCAGGGCTACTGTGCTCTCTTGAAATATTTCTTTCCTTGGACCTGATGTAGGCAAGAGTTCTAGCTACAGTGTCACCCAAATATCTCAAGCATTTGTGAGGTGACCGGAAGATGTGATTCCACTCGGCAGCAGCCTGCTCTGTGGGTGAACTCATGGCTGAGCGGGGCTGAGGAGCTGGGGCCTGGGCAAAGGAGCCGCGTGGTGGCCGGGAGGGGAGTCTTCCTGGCAGCTTTCCTTGTGTTACTGCCTGCCGCCTGCTGCCGTGGTGAGCAGCAGCCCCTACCCACTGCTGCCCTGCTGCTCCACCTTGGGGCCAGCTGTAATGGACAGCAGCTCTCAAACCACGAGCCAATTCTTCTGTTAGGCTGGGGAGCCAGGTATGTTGTCCCAGTTGGCCGTGTGGGCAGCAGTATGTGGGGTCTTTGTTCCCCCATGAAGACCACAGGCCTGGAAGTGGCTCTCTTGCAGGGCTACGGGATTTTCATCATTGCAGCTCATCACAAGGGACACTTAGGACAGACACTGCCAAGCATGTGTGGCCGAGGTCCCTAGGCAAAAGTATTTGCATCCCAGGATGGGGAATGCCTTGAAAATGTAGCAGCAGTCTGCTTTGAGGTCGAGCCAAAGGTGCTCTGAGAAAGAGGTCGCCGCTGCCGACCTGGAGCACGGGGCCTGGCTGGATGTTCCTCATGGCTTCTTGAAATTCTACGCTTGTCACTCAGGGCGGCCCCACATTGATTACCCTGCTGGGTCTCTTGCAACCCTCGCAGCCTTCTAATCTTTGTTGTCACGTAGCTCTGTAGACATTTCTCCAGACTTTGGTTGATAAGAATCCACACGTTGTCCTCACTCAGGTTCACTCCGGAGCAAGGTGTCTCCTCTGTGGGAGGCTGCGATACCCTCTCACCGCACCACAGCCTTAGTGACACAGAAAATAAGCATCATTGCCTTGTGCTTGCTGGTCGATGCTAGGAGACCTACCCACAAAGCAGTGCAGTGAGACCGAGCCTCCTGTCCCACGGGAGGGCGAGAGCCTGGGACCAGGGCAGCCTCCCAGAGCTGGGTCACCCCATCTGGCTGGCACGTGTGTCTGGGCCAGTGCTACCTGAACAGCATGGCTGCAGGGGAGGGGAAGGGAGCAGGGAAGGGAGCCCTCTCCCTTCTTTGTGTTGATTTTCTGTAGGAGACTCTAAAATATAAGCTGTCTTGGTATTGAAGTCTTTTGAGGAGTCTCTGGGGAATAAGAATTATAATAAATAATGGGATAAGAAGTAATTATAAAAGCAGAGAGGGCCCTGTAAACAGAAGAAATACCACCTGTGAAGAACTGGGGTGCGAGTGGCACAGGGCTGGGGATCAAGCCCCAGAACAGTGGAGGGAGACCAGGCAGGCAGGGTGCCCCCCACACTGCACGGTGACCATTGGGTGTGTCCCTTCAGGTGCCAACTACACTCAGATCCTCATTCCGTCTCCAGCCTTATGCAGAATAGGGCATAATGGGGCATAGTTGTTCTTCTGTTATAAAATCTGGAGCCCAGGAAAGAGAATAGCTCTGCATGAACCCCAAATAGATCAAGAAGGGACAGCAAATCCTCACACAGGTCCCCCTGGGTCCTTAGCCCATGTGCTTTCACATGCAAGCATGTAGATTGCAAAACACACAGGTGAGGGTGTGGTGGGTTTAGGACCCGCCCCTGGGCTCCTGGACTTCCTTTCCTTCGAACACGAAGCTTAGTTGCACTAGTGACCCTTGCACAGGGCACAGTGACACTGAAGCGAGCCACGGAGCTTCTGAGGCTAGGCCATCAAAGGGTCTAGCTTGTTCTTCCCTCTGGGGAGAGCCAGCGACCACAGCATGAGAGGACTTAAGTAGCCACACGGGAGACCTGGTGCCAAAGAGCTGAGGCCCCAGCAAGCTGCCTGCGAGGCCGGAGACTGCCTGCCAGGGGCCATGCACGGAGGCCAGCCCCTTCGGCTCCAGCCCACATCTCGCCCGTAGACCTGGGCCAGCAGCCCCCAGTGAAGCTGCTCTGGGATTCCTCATGCACGGACACTGCAAGCAAAACATGTTCATTGTCTCAAGCCATTCATTTAGGTGATGATTGGCACGTGCCAGTAGAAAATTCAGGAAACAGTGCACAAAACTCAGCACATCCTCCCCTTTGTCTTCACCCGAGCCCCTTGCGGAGATAACCAGCCAGCGGCCTGGCTCTCATCCCACCAGCCCACCAGGCCTCCCGGGAAGGGCCGATGTGGGAAGGAAGGCTGTGGGGACTTGGAGGTGTTGCTGAGGGTCTTAGCAGCCCACGGGAGGAGCAGCAAAGCCCTTACACCGAGAAACATCGCCCTGGCAGCCTCAAGGCAAGAAGAGAGGGGAGTGGTGGCCAGTGGTGGGGACAGGAGGTGAGACTCTGCTGGCGGAGATGGAAAGTGTGGACAGGAAGACACAGTCTGGAAACACGTAGCGGTAGAGTAAGTGGCTCGCCTGTCCACATCTGCGGCAGTCACGCAAGTGCAGCGTGTTAGTCACCCCTGCTTGCTTCAAAGGCCAGTGGACCTGACTGTGGTGGACCATCCACACCCACTCAGGCTTGCCATCTCGCTGTCCTGCGGGAGCCCTGGGGGATTCAAGGAGGGGACTGAGCTCTGTGGCTCAGTCAGTGTGGCACGCAGCCCTCACACTGACCAGAGTTGGAGGCTCTATGCTAACCCCAAGCTCAACCACGGTTACTTTCTGCAACGCCCACAGGGAGCCCCAAGGCAAGCTCCCCATTTTCTGTGCTCCTGCATGGTGGGCACCTCCAGGATTCTCAGTTTACAAATTAGAATGGAGGTCAGTGAACTGCTACCTCTGAGCCAGAGGCTACAATCACTTGTCTTTGTAAATATCTTGGGGGCCCAGCCACTGTCCTCACCTAGGCGTTACCTCCGACTGCTTCCCTACAGCAGGGCTGAGTTGTTGCTGAGGGGAGCTTCTCTGGCCCGGGGGAGGAAGTGCGCGCTGTCTGTGGTTTCCAGCAGATGGAGAGCCAAGGGGCCGGGTCTTGGAGCCTCCTGGCTGGCTGTGTGTGATGCGGATCTGCTGGAACGTCAGATACCTGTGAGTCCCTGTGGGTGCTGGGCTCTGAGAGTGGCTGCCTACTCTCTGTTTTGCCTTCTGCAACTCAGGGCAGCTGTGGTCCAAGGTCTGCAGAGCCTCTCTGCATGGTCTGAGGGCAGTGGGCAAGGGTGCAGCCCACCGTCGGGTGTGATGGGGGGCCCGGGAGGGGTCTAGCTACAGATCCAGTTTGGCTTTTCTCACCTGCCTATGCAACAATCTCTGTGCTCACCTATTGTGGAGGTACAGACCGTGAAAGGGAGGGCGGGGAACAGGTGGGTGGACAGACAGACAGACAGACAGACAGACAATCTTTTTTGCCTTTTTTGTGGGTCTGCCTGGAAGAGGCCTGTCATCAGCTGTCTGTAGCTCATTTTTAAAAGAGGAAATTGGTGTCCTGTGTTTGTCTGGGGCATTCGGGTTCTCTTTCCTTAGGCACCTTTGATAATAGGTCTGAAGTCTGTGCTGCTGTTCAGGTCTAAATGTTTACCCAGAAGTCTCAGATTCAGAGACGGGGTCTGGGAGGCAAGGGAGGGTCCCTGGGGCCTGACTCGGGGTCCTGAGGGTGTGTTCTTCCCCCTGGCTCTTCTTGTTCTCTGCCTCCAGGCTGACGTGGGGTGGACAGCTGCACTCTGCCGCACCCTTCGGCCTTGCAGCCGACCCCCCGCACCTGTGAGTTGCAGCAGGCCCCGCCTCCTTCATGTGGGGCATTTTGTCCAGTTCATGGGAGAGAAGGCAGCACAGAAAACTGGTATCAAGTTGAGTGGTTGCTGCGCCTGCACCTGAGCCTGTGACTTAGCACCCTTTGCAACCTGCTTGCAGAAGGCCTTTGCAAGGGTCTCTAAAAGTCCCTAGGGCACGTGAGCAGTGCTCGCAGTGTCACACCGGCCAGAGCTCAGAGGGCCAGGAGGCTGGCGGGATGCAGACCTCCAAGGCCAGGCTCAGGAGCGTCATGTGGAAACAAGAACTCCACCGACAGCTGGGCCACAGGTCATGTGCGCTGTCCCCTGGTAGAAAACGTGCCTACATCTTGCCCATGACTTAAAACTCTGTGGGAGACAGAGACTAAGAGTGGCAGGCTAGCTAACCTGGCGGAGGAAACTTCCAGGCAGCCCAGCGCTCAGGCCACAGCGTGGATACGGCTGGCTGCCTCTTACCCGATTATAGGTTGAGAATCAGGAACAAACAGCAGAGCTGAGTGACTTGAAAAGCGTTTACCAGAAAGAAAGCACCTGCCAAGTTGGGTCTTATGATTTATACCTAGGCGGCTGCTGAGAGCTTCACAGAACCATAGATGGGCGTTTTGGAAGGTGGTTTAATTCTGGGATGGCATAGCTGACTTGCTGTTAGGAGCCTGGGTCTGGTTGGAAGAGGTGGATGGGGGGTACGACATGCGTGGGGCCACCTCCATTCCAGACCCTCCCTTCACTCTCCCATGATGTGAGCAGATTTTCCACCATGAGCCTCTAGCATGATGTAGCAGTTTAGCAGTCTAGACTTTCAGAGGTAACTGCGGCCGTAGTAGGTAACTGGGGCCCTGACTGTGTCAGCCCGCAGCTGGCCTCAGCTTCATCCACACAGTACTGTTTTTCTGAGCTTTCAGAGCTCAGAAAAGAATCACGGAGCCCAGAGGTTTCCAGTCAGATTTAGAGACGGGAAAGCTAGGCAGAGGTGTGTGATGGGGTCACAGTCCCTGCCCAGAGCCCGGGAGGACGGTGTACAAAGTTGTTCAAATGAAATTGATAGGATAGTGGAGACCCCAGGAACCTGGGCACGCCAGGAACATGGAGCATTCGCTGAGGAAAACCACAGGTGCTGCGTGTAAAAAGCCCGAGAGAGAGGCGAGGTATGCTGTAACCAGTAGGCTCCAGGACCCAGGCTTCCCAAAGCCTGCAAAGCACACATCCCATGAGAAGCTGCCCTAGCTGCCGGCCATGGAGCTAGAGATCTTAGTTCATGAGCTCCTGGGTTTCAGTTTTGCTCTAGCCTAATTTGTTTCTATCCCCTGTTCCTCCCTCTTTGGAATGGAGATGTTTGTCCTGTGTTGGAAACTTTCTTTTTATTTTTATAGAGGCGTGCAGCTAAGAGTTTGCCTTGTGTCTTGGAGGAGACTGTGCTTGGACTTCCCAATAATGCCGGAGCGGTTAGGACTCTGGAACCTCTTAGAGATGGGCCAAAGGCATGGTGCATAATTAGACTCCATGAACCTTTCAGAGGCTAGAAATGGAATGATGGTTTATAGCTTAAACATCCCCCAGAAGTCTGCACTCCGAGGTGGGGCCTGGCTGGAAGGGGTGAGGCCAGGGACAGGTCATCAAAAAGCAAACGCTTAACCCCAGTGGCTCCTTTCTCTCTGTGCCGTCAGCGGCTTCCCTCTGCCACCTCGGCCCTGAGCCAGCCAACCTCAGACTGAACTTCCAGCCGCTGAGAGCCACGGCAGGTCTCCCTCCTTCAAGGCATGGGTGTAGGCAATGTCGGCCCAGGAGTGGTCCCATTTTCTCTGAGCGCAACATTTTTAAAGCTTAGTTTGTTGGAGCTTGGGCCCAGTCCCAGAGGCAGACCAGCGGCACAGAGCACAGGAAGACGGAGGCTGCTGAGGGGTTAGGGATCGAAGCCAAGCCCTCCATGCACCTGGGAGCCCTGGGAAGGGTGCCGAAGGGACAAAACAGAAACCTTGGGCATTGTGAATAGAAAGCGAAGACCCAGTAGGTACTGTAGATACCAGCTGGCACGTTGAGGGCCCCTTCTGCAAAGCGGCTTTGTCGAGGGGACCTTGACCTCTCCTGGGGTTCCCACCCCCAACTACTGTCTCCTAAGACTGTGTCTTTCCTGTGGACCTCAAGGCCATGAGGCATTGGTATGTGAGACCTGATTAAGTGTGATGAATGTGCACTGAGGGTTTTAAAATTGTATTACGGTGAAAGTTCCACGGCTACCAGCGCCCTTCGGAACGTTCCGCTCCCCTTCAGACCCACTTACCCCGCACTCCTGTGAGCTCCAGGAGCGGCTCTGGAAGTCTTCTTGTGTGTTTCTGTGGTGGCCATTCTGCTGCAGCTCACTTGGTGTCCTGGAGGCAGGATGGTGGTCACATCCTTCCTGCCCTGCCCTGCTCATTTTGACTTTGGGGAGCGCCAGCAGCCGCACGGTGCCAGGTTGGCGGGTGAGCTGGGTGCGCACACAGGGCCGTCTTTTCTCAGGTCTACTTTGCTGCTGAAGGACACTGGGAGGCAGCAGCTCTTATATCTTTGGACCGAGCACAGAAGGACACCTGTGAAAGAGGCCTTCCAGAGCCACCCTGGGAAGCAGCAGGCAGGATGGGACAAGTAAGTGTGGGGGTGGGGGGTCTGAGGGGGACACACTGTGGTGTGTCTTTCACTGTAGTAAACTTTAAGACTTTAAATATTTGCCTTATATCTTGGTCACACCTCGTATTTACTAGAAAACACGATGGCCATCCTGATTCCCACACAGAGGAGTTGGCTTAGCCCAAGCTGCTGTCCTGCCCCCCAAGAGCAGCAGGTGTCGGTGTGCCTGAGATTGTCCACCTCGCAGCCTGTCCTTCTGCCCTTAGCCTCGCAGGTCCTGGTCTCCAGAGTCTCCAGGTGAAATGGCCACCTTTCTGGCATAGGGTAGGGGTCATCCAGAACTCCAGTGGAGCAACAGTGAACTGTGTAGCAGGGGTGACTAAAGCACAGCTCAGAAGAGCAGGGCACAGGGGGGCTCGGTGCACGGAAGCTCCGGGTGAGTCAGGCCCAGGGCAGGGCAGGAAGGATGTGACCACGCGCAGGGCACAGCTCCTCCCAGGAGCTCACATCTGGGAACATCAGTGTCCAGGGCTGGAGATCCAGGTGCGTTTCACATGGGGTGGCCAACGGAATCATGCCTCAGGATAGCCACAGCGTGAAGCTCCGCTGACCGTGAGGCCTAGTCCAGAGGAGGGTCTTTGGGAATGTGAAAGGTAAAGCGCCTTGAGAAGGGAGAGGGTCTTGGGTCGCTCAGGTGACCGGAGCACTCGGTGGGTCACTTGTCCTGATGGGAGAGAAAGGGGCTGAGTCAGGACAGGAAGTGATGATCAGCACACTGCACAGAGGGGGGGCCCCTGGCCACTGCTGGCTCTGAGGGTGGAGGAATACGACATCAGCCACAGGACCGGAGCCACCAGAGTGCTGCGAACGGCAAGGGCGTGCGTCTCCCTGCGCCCTACAGAAAGGGCACAGCCCTCCTGCCACGCAGAACCAAGCCACCAAAGCCCTTCTGAGACTTTAGACCTCCAGGCTATAAAACAACAAATTGAAGTTGTTTTAAGCCACTTAATTGTGGCAGCTCATCACCACAGCCATAGGACATGTGGTATGGGCTGGGTGTGGTAGGCAGAGTGGCAATGTCAGCGTGGGTCCTTAAAAGGCACCTAGGCTGGGTTTTGCAGAATGAGTAGGAGTGGGTGGGATCCTGGGAACAGCAGAGAGGACAGAGCAGAGTGCGAGGACTCCTTGAGATCTGAACCTGAGAGAAGGAGAAGGGAAACAGGGGGCGCCGGACACCCACGTGCCTTCCCACAGCATGGGTGCTCGATGCTCACGCTAGCCTGGACTGTGTAGACATGTTTGAATCACAACTACGCAGACCTGGTGTCTTACTTTTTACTTGTTGCTGAGACAAATACTGACACTCAAAATGAAGGAAGGAAAGGTTTATTTAGCTCAGAGTTGCTGGAGGTTTCAGTCCATATTGGGCTGGCCCAAGGCTGAGTGGGACAGGGCAGAGAACATCCAGTTCATGGCAGTGAAACAGCAACAAAATGGTGACAGAGGCAACCAACCAACCAGGGCGCAGAGAGCAACAGCCAGCATCTGTCTCTCTGTCTCTCTTTATATTACATTCAGTCTCTCTACCTCAACCTATCTGCCTTAGGCCACACCCATAATCCCAGAAGGACTCAGACCCATAATCTCATCTGTACTAAAACACGTAATCCCAGTGAATCAAGAGTCAAGTAATCCCAGCAGTACTCAGACCCATAGTCCCATCAGTACTAAAACACATAATCCCAGTGGATCATGACTCAAACTTAAACTCTAGAAGTTCCTGCCCCATGATTGCATGAGACTTTGGGGGGACTACTAGACATAAATCATAACACCTGGCCTGACCATTTTTCTCTGACCATTCGTCAGTTGAGACCATTGCTTCACTTCAGATGCTGGCGAATGAGGTCACATTTAAACCACACACATCAATTCTTTGTCCAGGGATCTTAAAATAAACGTAATAGTTATGTTGTTCAGATGCAAGCGTTGTTGTGTAACCTGGGGACTATGTGGCCCCAGTCTCCTAGGCAGCGCCAGAGGTGTCCCACGTCCCGAGCATGTGGACAGGTCCCCCAAGCCCCAGAAGAGTTTTGCGATACCAGGATGATCAGCCACAGAATCACAGAACAGCCGCTGGTGTGGAGATGGAGAGCCTTCGGATCAGATGCCCCAGGGGCTGAACCCGCCTCGGCCGCGTGCTGTTTGCGCAGCTTTGGGCAAGTTGCTTAGACTCTCTGAGCTCAGTTTCCCCATCTGGAAGGATCTCAGTCTAGTGTGTGCTGCTCTAACCAAATCCCGAGGCCGAGGCTCTGTGTGAAGAGGAGTCTGCTTGGCTATCGGCTCTGAATGTGTGAGAGCGTGGTGCTTGTCGTTCAGCTCTGGCGAGGGTGTCCCCTCGGGGCATCGCACCAGGACGGTGTGAGCTACATGTCAGTCCCTTCTGAGGCTGGGGCCTCTGTGGCAGGACTGCACCTGGGCCAGCGCGTGGAGGTTTCAAAACCACAGCCTACCACAGAAACTAGCACAGCCATCGTGAGCGCAAAGAGCTTCTCCCTCCGAGAGCTCTGGGCTGTCTTCTCCACAAGGGAGAAAGGACCCGAGCAAGAGCCTTCCCGTCAGAGCCGCCCTGGCCCCAGCTCGGCAAAGCCAGCGGCGGACATTGCTGCTGAGGACACCAGAGAGCTTGTGGGAAGCCGCTCGGCAGCGGGAGCTGGGCTGCCTCTGGACAGAGCCGTGCGCTGCTCCGCGCCTGTGCCTGCGTGCAGAGGGGCTGCCTGGCCAGCCGGCTGGAGCTGGGAAGCTCTTCGGAAACAAGTACCCAAGACGCGCAGATTCCCACGGAGAAGAATGAGAAAGGTCGGGGGTGGGCGCTCCCTCAGCCATGGCTCTGTCCCAGGCTGTGCCATGCGGTTTTCCTGCGCAGTGACTTCTTTTGACCTGGTTCTGAGACCTTGGCCGCTGCTTTGTTGTTGCTGCAGTTTGACCTTCCCTGGCCTCCGTGTCATTGGGGATGTCACCATGGAAACTTCCAGACCTCCCTGGAGCTGGTATCTGGCCGTGCGCGTCCACCCCAGGCACAGGCGCACCGGCAGCTCTGTGCAGTCCATCTTGCAGGTAGGCTTTATTTCACAGATGAGTGCTTGCATGAAGCCTTCTGCGTGGGGCTCAAGAGCCAAGAATGTCCTTCAATCCGGTTATTTACTGTCAGCTAGAACTGACTTCTAGTTCAATTCAGTGTAATTAAAGCCGGTGACAAATTACGGAAGGCAAAGAAACAGCAAGCCCATTATTTTTGCAGCTGCCTGTCAGCAATTCCATAGAAGGAAATTGCTGAGATTTTGTTTACTCAATTGTTTTTTAGCCTATCTGCAAAATAATCACCCGTGGGATATTTACTCAGCTTCGCAGATTTCACGGCCCTCAGTTGGCAGGCAGGGCTCAGCCCTCAGAGGGTGCACTGTCTCACTGGACTGAGGAGGCATGGTTACATGCATAGCAAAATAGATTCAGGGTGAAACTGATTACGACCGAGGGCCAGAATGGCTGACCTGGGAAATCGGCACATGAGGGGACAGTCTGGTGACATGGACATTCTCCAAAGGAGAGGGGGACGGTCCCCACAGCTGTTCATCAGTGAACCAGCTAGGGGGGCGTATGCTCTCTGTCAGCGATGCGGAGGCAGTGACCAGGCGGGGAGGGAGACGCTGCACTGGACAGCCACTGCACCGTGAACATGGCGGCCATGAGAGCAGGACAGGGAGAAAAGTTACTGCTGTCACCTCATGGGCTGCTGCCAAGCTCAGGATGGCACCCAGTGGGGCAACCCCAGGAACAGAGGAAGCACCTGGCGGGGAATGGAGAAAGGCCCCAGAGGAGCTCAGGCTGGGGCACCTAGCTGGCAGGAGGGTCTAACCTTGGAACCCCATGGGTTCATCAGCTTCTGCCACATAGAGAGATGAATTTCCGTTCCCGTGGTTTTCCAGGGGCCACACAAAATGCTGGGTGACATGCACCAGTGAGGAGGCCCTTCGGGGCGACGTCTAACTATTGGTTTCTTTTCTTCCAGCCCTGAGCTGGTGTCCTTCAGGATTGAGAGTATCCGACCGGACGACCGCGATCCTGTAACTGGTTGTGTCAGCTTGCCTGGTTCGGGGTCCACCCCGGGGGCTGGAGAAGCTCAGTGTTGGTGTGCCCGGGCGTCTAGCAGAGGGCTCCAGCCCCTGCCCCCTTCCTCTCTGGCGCTGCCCCTGCTCTGCTTCCCAGAGGCCATGACCTGGGCAGCCCTGCTCTGCCCACCCCACCATGGTCTTCCTGCCTCTGAGCCAGCTGCTGTGGACGGAATCTCCCGAGACTGAGGGCCCAGCAAACGTTGCCTTCACCCGGAGGCTGCCTTCACCCAGGGGCTGCCGGGAGCTGTGTCCCCGAGGCAGGAAGGCAGTCTACCCCATGTCCCTGGGCTTCGGCCTCCAGCATCTGATCCTGCACGCAGTGACCACAGGCAGCCTCTTCTTTCCTGTTGGAGCAATGCCCTCTTCTTCTTCTCTTCCTCCTGTCCAACGTCGCCGCCGCGGCTCCCCTGCTACCATGCATCCTAGCTGGCCTTGTTATGACTGGGATCCAAAATGTCCCCTAAGGACCTACTGTGTTGAAATCTGCATTGCTGGCAGGCTGGGGTGGGGGACTGGGGGATGCTCCAGCTGTGAGTATTTTAACTTCAAAAGTGGATTAATCCACTTCCGAGCTCGGAATTTGACATCACTGCTGAGAGGTGATAGATGCAGGAGGGGGAGGCAGGGGAACGGCGGGTCACAGGTATGCAGACTGAGGGGGACAGCGCCTCCCTCGCTGGTCCTCCTGCTCCCTGCTTCCTGGTTGCCATGAAGAGAGCACCTCTGCCCCGCCGCGTCCCTCCCCCAGGACGCTTCTGCCTCACACAGGGCAGCACAGAGGAGCCAGCCAGCCATGCAGCGACTTCTCAAAACCTCTCTCCTCCTTAACTGTGTTTCTCAGTTATCCCGCCACAGGGACAAAAGCCCGGCTGCTCCGGGCCTCCTGTTTCCCAGTGTCCCTCTTCAGCATTGGCCATTTCTTCTTTCCTTTCGTACTGCCTCAGGGCCGAGCTCCCCCAGAAGACGGTGTCTGACCTAGTCAGTCACTCAAATGGCCATCTGCTCTCTCTGTTCGCATTCCCTTCAGTCCCTCACATCCGTGTTTCCACATGACCAGTCGCTAGCAAGCCTCAGCTGTCTGCTGGATACAACGCTCACGTGGGGACAGTGTAGTGGGCAACCAAAGACCTGCCCCTTAGATACCGACCCTCAGCGGGAAGGCAGACGCTGGCTGGCAGGTATGGTGCTGCGGTGGGCAAAACCTTGCGGCTGGAGATGGGGCCAGTGGTGGAGCCCCGGCCTGGTATATGTGAGGCATGGGTTTGATCCCAGCAACGCAAAGCCACCAACAACCACCACAGGATGACGGTGACGACAACAGAGGGACACAGTGCAGAGCCCTTGGCACAGGAGGAGTTGCCGCAGCCAGCAGTCTCAGAAAGGGCACGGGTGGAGTCTAGGGGACAGCAGGGCAGAGCAGGCAAGCCCAAGTGGCTGAAGGAGGAACCGCTCACACTGACACGGGCGGTCAGGGAGCCGTGGCTCGTTCCCGAGTCCCCATCCTGTACCTGGTGTCCCTTTTCCATTACTGCTAACTTAGCAAGTCCTGGCTGGGCCCTGCTTCTCGTTGGCATCCCCTGGTCAATTCTATCACCAGCCCTCACACTGGTGCCTCACCCCCAGCCACCCAGCACTGAGGCGAGGACCCCTCGAGGGCTGCCTGTGCACTCTGCTCTCGCATGACTGCGCAGAGCAGCAGCTGCTCCTTGCCCCTGTGAGCTCGCCGGGCGGGTGGCGGGGGGACGCTCTGCAACTCCTTCACCGTGAGTGTCGTCCTGGCCACGGCCGGCAGGGCCACAGCCTCCTGCGCGCTGTGCCGTGCCCTCCACATGAATTCTGCACCCTGCTGGCCCTGAGGAAGATGAGGCGGTGACATGAGCATTGAGACACTGCCTCGTGACTCACTCTCACCGAGTTCCCTGGGGGAGGGTGGCCCGTGGCTGTCGCACACGTGAGCAGCCCCACCGCAGAGTCCTCTGGGGCACTCCTGGCGCATCCCTGCGGCCCTCAGAACACTCAGCAGCCCTGGGCCTGGCACCGCAGTGTGCCCGGCGCCACAGCAGGCAGGTGTTCTCGTGGCATTCAGCGGACCAGACACTACTGAGAAGCAGGGACCGAAAGCCACGCGCCACCATCTGAGCGTCACGCCCTGCCCACGCCAGCAGTCTCTCTGTTCATACGAAGTGATTTCTAGCTTCCATTTCTTCTCCAAAAACTAAGATGTCAATTAATGAATAAAAACTTCATGTACCTTTATTGGTTGGACCTTGCCATTCCCTTTCCATTTATAAACAAAACTCAAGAAGCATAATTTTAAAACAAGATTGTTTGGGCCAGCCAGATAGCTCAGTAGACTAAGCATCTGCTTAGGCAAGCACAGGGAGCAGGGTTCGATCCCTGGCACCACATGCTGCACAAGCCCCACCTTCAGGCATGCCAAGCTGGCCACCAAGACTGGGTGTGGTGCCACATGCTTGTAACCCCAATACTGGGGAGGTTGAAAACAGGAGGATCGCTACGAGTCTGAGCTGCGTAGTGAGACCTTGTACCAAATAAATAATAAACCAAATAAATAAAACGTGATTGTTCTAAGCCCGTGGGATGAGCCAGTTCTTTGGTCCATGTCCTCATTTGTCACTTAGAAGCATACACGCTCTTCCCCAGGTCCGCTTTTGCCCTCTGTGCTGGGACCTGCGTCACTGGCCAGGGCAGGTCCCCGTGGTGGCCCGTGGGAGCATGCACCTGTGGCTGCCGGCTGAATGGGTCCCCTCTCCTGTGCCTGGCTTGTGCACCTCACCCGTGGCTGCTCATTTGGCCTTGGGTCTGTTCTCTTGTGCTGGTGTAAATAGGAACTAAACGGTGACCTTGCAAGGGGACCAAGAGCTGGAGAGGGAGGGGAGAGAAGGCAGGGGAATTAAGGCCCGTTATGTCCGTGTTCTGACTCCCACTATGCATGGGATTATTGTGTGTTACAAACATGCGTTAATAAAAAATAAAACTGAAAAATGTTATCCAGGCGAGACAGGCACCGCCAGCCTGAGTTCTGAGTCCATCACTGGCTGGCACCATGGGAATGACTGAGCCCTGGTGACCACAGTGTCCGTGTGACCTCCCGCGAGCCCCCCTGCGAGGCTGGGCTGGGTGTTCACCTGCGCCCTTGCGGAGCCCTGCGAGTGGGCCACAGCCCCAGTGGGTGCCGCTGAGCAAGTACGTGTCCTTACGCCCAGGCTGCCTCCTCCGCTGGACTCAGCAGCCCTCGGAGGTCTGAAGAAGCATCCCGCATCCCGGGGAGCCTCCCTGCCCTCGAGGTGAAACCTGCTTCCATGCCGGGAAGACGGCGGTCTGCCAAGCCTCAGCTCCTGAAGGACCCTGGGAGCTGCAGGCTCACCTCTGACACCTCAGACTCCGCTGCCTAGAGACCTACATGTCTGTACAGGAAACACGTTGGTCAGTTACCCGGATGCAAGCCATGGCTGGCTGTGGGATACACTGGAGGCAAACTGGCCCAGCTGTCCAGGAGCTGGCCAAGAGCTGGAACAGTGCCCACGGCAGCCCTGAGGCAGCAAGAAGCTGCAGGTTTAGCAACTCCCTCCCAAGGATGCCCAGTTAAATTCCGTTTTCAGATAAATATGGGTAAGTCTTATAACAAGCAGCTCTCAAGTATGCTGTATGATGTAAACATAACTGCGCATTGTGCGCTTCACCTGGTCCCTTAGAGGAAGGGATGTGCAGGCCATCAGGATGGGACCTTGCAGGGAACCGAGGTCATGGGTGGGGTGCACCTGATGAAAGCCCCAGATGCAGAGTCCAGAAGCAGAACCAGGAGCCAGAAGTGGCCTGGAGACTGGAAGTGGGTCTGGCAGAGGAGAGCGGAGGCCCGGACAAACTGTCCGGGGTGGCAGGCTGAGCCAGATGGCTGGTGAGAGCCACCAGGCAGGGTTTGTCAGGGCGTCTGGCCTGCCTGGGGAATGCAAGCAGGAATCCGGCCCTGGGCCCCGGGGAGCTCCCATGATGCAGTGCAGGGAGATGGTGAGGCCCCTCCCCCCTCCTCCACAGGGTCAGTGGGACAAGCACGGCTGTTTTCGTTCTCTATGGCAGGGAACTGCCACTACCAGCAGAAGGACGGCAGCACTGCGTCACTTCTGCAGGCCTCAGAGCCACCTCCTCCACCAAGCTGGTCCAGGAAAGTCCTAAGACAGGCTCCTAGGCAGTGTCGGCCATGGCTTGCTCCTCCTGCGTTCTGGACCATTTGCTTCACAGGGCACAGCTGGAGCTCACACTGAGGGCTCTGCTGTCCCTCCTCACTGCTCGTGCACAGCCGGGGCTGGCAGGGTCCCCAGAGGCCTTGTGGCACTGTGGGGGAGGGCATGGTGGTAGGATGTGAGGCCACTGGGAGTGTGGCTTGGAGGGCCTCCCAGGTCCCCTCCCTTCCCCCTCCTCCGAGCTGCCATTTCCTCCACCACACTCTCCTACCCTTGGGTGGCCTCACCACAGAGGCCAGGTGACCAAACCACAGGGCCAAGTGACCATGGCCCAAAGATCCGGAAACCACCAACCAAAATAAATCTGTTCTCCTTGTAGGCTGATTAGCTCAAGGACTTTGTCAAAGCGACAGACGCTGAAAAGCACACAGGGTAATAGAGGGAACAAATGACAAAGGTGACTCATGGTGACCCTGGGAAGTTGGCAAGAGCAGAGCCACTATGTTGTGGTTTGGGGTTTTTGCAGGGTGAACAATACAGTCCAGAACATATTTTATGATATTATTTTATAATCACCCACATAGTCACATACAAAGCATGCAGGAAGTCTGTCCACACACTCAAGACCGAAGAATCCAGCTGAGAGCCTGGACCCCACACTCTGCATGAGTCCAATGGAGGACCTAGCGCCCACCATGGTGCCCCACGCAGGCCTGTTTCCTGGAGCAGCTCCGTGGAGGCCCAAAGGTCAATGGCGGACACTAGAAAGTGTGTGTCAGAGGGACGAAGGGTCTGTGCAGCCGCTGAGGGACCTGAAAGGCAGCCAGGGAGTAACACTCGGAGGAGGGACAAAGACAACCACAGCCGTTCTCAGCCACTGAGAGGACCAGGGCCCTGCCAGCAATGAGGACAGCTCAGCTCCCACCAGGAAGGCCAGCGTGGCCAGCTCCTCGAGGCTGAGCAGTGCACCCTCTTCCCCTCCAGAGCCAGGGAGCGATGCTCAAGGGGAGGACAGGGCTCCCCCGAAGCGAACCACAGCCGTTCTCAGGGACACCAAGGTTCCGAGCTCCTCCAGGGACAAGAACAGCCATGGCCACTGGGAAAGCCAGTATGGAGAGGTCCTCCAGCAGAACAGCCCACGAGAGCCAGCCGCTCCCAGCAGCCCCAGCGGCTTCTCCCAACAGCTGCCCTGACAGCGTCCCATCAGCCTCTCCAGCTCTGCCTCTTAGGCTGCCAGCAACAGCCCTCAGGTGGCCTCTGCACCCAACACCATGCTGGTTCAAGGCAGCTGGGAGTCATAAGCTGTCCACCAGTTGGCATCCATTAGATACTGTCCTTGTCACCTAGCCAGCATCTGACCCATAGTCTGTACCAACGCTAGTGTGAAACACACAGATGTGTATGTGTGTGTGCAGGCACACACACACACACACACACACACGCATGAGAACTGTGATCCTTCTTCCTCACTGCCACTCCTCTGCACACAGGCATTGGTCACTGTCACAGGAAGGAGATGGCAAGCAGAGTCCGGGAGGCTCACCCTCTGTCCAGGTCAGCTCCTTGTGCGGAAGCCGGGGAGCTGGGCTCACCCTCAACGTCCAGTCTGTGGCTGTCTCAGCCCCAGACACTTGTCGTAGTGACGTGGGACACAGCAGTCACCCCTCGTCAGGGCTGAGCTCTGTGCCCTTGTCCTTGGCACTGACTGCCAGTGGGGCTGCGCTCTGCCCGTCACTGTGTCACAGGCTCCCCTCCCCACTTTCTGTCCTGGACTTGGGCGGAAGCCCCCGCAGGCCCTGGGTCTGCACCAGAAGCTCCCAGGACCTAAGCCCAGCGGCGAGAGCTCCTTCCTGCCAAGCCCATCGTTTCTCAGAGTAGCGCTGGCCAGACTCACTTGACTTTTGCTGAGAACACCAACTAAGGGCATGTGGCCTGTCTTTTGAACTTTCAGGGACCAGAGTCACGCCCTTAAATAGATGGAATAACTCTGGCCATATTTGATTAGTGGGAAGAAACGCCAGGCTCTATCCCAGAAAATCTTTCTATGATGAAAAGTTGTGCCCTTCCCAATGCCTGTGGGATTGGGGGGCGCTGTTGCCTACACGTTTCTACCAGGTGGGAAAATGACTCCTGCTCTTCATTGGAACAATTATATATTTAGCATTTGTTAAATTTAGACTTCCTAATCTTTCTCTGTTGCTAAACAGACACACACAAACAAGATGCGACTTTTCTAGCCCAAAATAAACAGAGCGAATACTTTCCCAGATCCTGTGATTCCTCCGCATGAGAGAGGGGACCTGGCCAGGGCCTCTCGCTCGGTTCTCACACTGGGCAGGGCTGGCTCAGGGTGCCTGCTGTGAACCGGATGCGCTGAGATTGCCAGGGCTGTTCCGTGACGGCTTCTGTGTGGCCCTGTCCCAAAGATCTGCTCATTCAGACGTGGACTCGTGCGTCAGCCCTGGGAGTTCTCAGGATGCAATGCCAGGCTATGCCAAGAGAAAGCCGGTGCTCTCACTTGCCCCAGGTTCATGGATTCAAGAATTCTTCTGTTCTGGAAAGGAATTGCCGAAGTGCACGCCACTCCATTCTGCAGCATGCAGGAGCTTGTTGAGGTCTGGTCCTGGGCAGGCGCTGCACCTTAAGTCCAAAGGTTCTCCCACCGTCTCACATACAACGCTCCACTTTTTCAGAATTCAGATCTGCACTGCCCTCTTTCAGCCCAAGTGGTATCAAAATATGTGACGATACTTATCAGGTCACTTTGGGTAACAGGATTCTAACTTCTCCTCTTACCTCGACGGTATTTCTAATAATTGCTAAATGAATTATTCAATGAGATGACGGCCTAACTGGTTAAGTGTTTGCTCTAGATGCTTATCTGGTTGATGAGGCAAATACGTTCCAGCTGGATTCAACCTAGACAAATTCTTTTAAAATAAAATCATAAAAATAATATTAAGAATGTTAAATAGTTGCAAGAAAACGCCAGTGCAACAAATCTGGGACTAGATATGCCACTTTTAAGTACAACATCGTAATCAGAATGGATAAAGAGAATATGTATTGGTTTTTCAAACTTTAAAATCACAAGCTGCTGGATGTTACAGAAACCAATAATAAGTTAAAAACAAACAACATATCGGGGATATTTGTAGCCCATAGGATTGGAATCCGCAGTGCTATAGGAACTTTTTTGCAAGAAAAACAACAATGCCATAAAAGAATACATTTGTATGACTAATAAGCAGAGAAATGCAAACTTGAACATAGACGTGTTTTCTACCTCTTGGCTTGGAAAGGATTAGAGACGGATCAGGTCTGGCCTTGAGGAACTGCGGGAAACAGCCATGGGCCGGCGGCAGCCCCTCTGGGAAAGCTGTCAAGCGAGCGCCAGAAGCCCTTTTACCCAGCAGCCCCAGGGCAGCGGTGACCTCAAGGAAGGTCACCAGGAATCCTGGCAGCGGCTTAGGACAAGGTCAGTTAATTAGCGCTTGGAGATCAGAGCGCAGATTGATGAGCTGAATGTTCCACTGTATGGAATTAAAACAAATAGAGATCGAGGTCCGCATGTAGTTCAAACTCGCGCAGCCATCCAAACGAGCCAGGGCGCCGGCGGCCTTGTGCGCATGCGCAGAAGTAGTCCGTGGCGCTGCTGTCACGGCCCGCCTCCAGAGGCTGGCCTGCAAGTAGCTTCTGTCTTGCTCTTTGCATATCGTATCCATTTTATAATTCTTCTAAAATAAACTTTCTCTAAAGGAAGCTAAAAGTAAGATCAATAAAAGGGTAGCTCTTATTGCTATATCAATAAAATAATAAACCTATCCCCAAACCCAAAGCGAGGAGGGTGTGGAGGCTGTCCAGATGGGATAGAGGGCCAGCTCTGGAGGCCGGCGTGGCTGCACTGGCTGAGATGCACAGCAAGCGCCCGTCTGTTTCTCTGAATCGTGCCGCTCTGGAGGTTACTCTGAAGATTACGGCTGCTCGGGCATGTGTACCTTCACGTGGGAAGACGAATACACCTACCGTGAAGAGTGGACTGTCCAGCCATCAGAAACACTGCGATCGCCCATTTTTATTGATAGCATACTGTCCTGCTTGACACTATTTTTAAACCAGAAGAATTCCATTCCGGAAGGACTGTGCATTTCCGTGCATGCAGCTCTAGGGGAAGAGGGGTGTGCTGAACCGCGAAGATGGGAAAGGATTGGATGTGGTGGACGCGCAGCGATATAGGAGAATATTTCTGATATCGAATATTAATATCATAGTAATTTCACATGGCTTTGAAAAAATAAGGCAATCTCTTTAGGGTAAGAGAAAATATTTTTCGTTCATCGGTTCCTTTTTCTGATAGCTCCCATATCATCCCTCGTAGGATGACCCATTGCGGAAGTTTGTCTAGGTCTGCACAGAATTTACCATTGCCTGCATCCGGGTAAGAGGAACATTACCTAGTACTCAGTAACAAGTAATGTTCCTAAATGACACTACAAAGCGATAGAAACAGAGTGGCCGGCCGGCAGCACCCACGCCTGCCCACGGCAGCAGCCGAGCTTCGGGTTCTGCCTCCTGGGGGGACAGGCTGCTGCCCCGCCCCTGCTCGAGTCCCGCCTTTCAGTCCTGACTTCCACACAGGAGCAGACCAAGGCTGAGAGCCGGAAGGCCCTTCCCCCGGGCCCAACGCTTTTCAGACACGGTCAAGACGGTAACTGCGTGTGGAGCTGCCTTCGGCGACGCAGCTCCCGGTGCGCTCGGCACCCCTTGCTGCATGCGGACCCTGAGCCCCGCCAGCCCGGACCTGAGCTCCGCTGGTAGGCGGAAGGTTTTGTCCACGCCTGACGCGGCGGCGTGCTTTGGCTCTGGCCCCTCTCAGATGTCTCTTCTGGTGGGTAGCTCTGTCCATGGTGTGGCGCAGAGTGCATTTAAGCCCCGGTTTTCCCTTTCTTTCTGGGAACACAGCTGGTCAATGTCCTCAGCTTACTAACATCAGCCTGAGTCACTGACGACCCTTCTCTACGGTCAGAGGATGGTATTGTGGCCTCTGGTCAGTGCCTGAACGGCCATACTGCAGGCCCTGACCAGAGGCCACCACACCTGCTCTTACCTTAGAGAAGGGTCATCTGCTGGGTTAAGCCTCAGAGTGGTTACGTGGCTAACATTACCTTAACTAGTACCTTAACTAGTATTCCCAGTGTTTGCTTTCCTGTGTATCATTCGTCCTCCCTTGTGGGTATCGTCCCAGGGATGCAGCCCAGGGCCTTCACACTGAGCTCCGTCTAAGGTGCCTTTTATGTTCTATTTTCAGGCAGGATCTTGCCATTTTGCGGAATCTGGGCTTCATCTTTCGAACCTTCTACCTCAGTTTCCCAGAGTGCTGGGGTTTGTAGCCATGTGGCATCACACCCAGCATCTTCTTTAAGTCAACTGGCATGACATGTGGCACAATACGAAAACATGTTCTGTGTATAACCACCAAAGATATGGGCCCTGCACCTTGGGGTGGACTCCTTAGCCATTTTATATTCATTGCTCCCACTTATAACCTAGTTATAATGATGAATGTACTACCATGCCATTAGATTACTAGAAATGGCAACTAGAAGGTTAGGTCACATTTAGTAACTGCTGCCTTGCACAAAGCCCTTCTGGAGCTCAGCACACTGTTCTGGCTGGGGGACTCGTGAGCAACCTGATGAGGGCACTGCTGAGCAGCTAGGAGCCAGCCCCAGTACCCGCTGCAGCCATGACCCAGGCCTGCCAACGCTTCTTCCCATTCTGAGCTCTCCTGCTTCAGTACAAAGGCCGGCCCGCCCTCCCCAGTGTGACAGACAAAGCCCTGCCCTTCCTGTCCTCGAAGCCCAGGGTCCCCTCTGGCTTGTGCCCCTCTTTGCACCTCCATGTCAGCCCTTGGCAGACCCTCTGCATCTCCTGTCCAGTGCCCACCTCAGCCTAGCCTGGCTTCCATCTCCCCATCCACAGCAGAGGGAAGGCGACCCTGAGCACAGGCCCAGGTAGAGCGTGGGTCCAGCCTGCAGCCCCAGCACAGTGGGCGGCGTCAGTGTGCATGATGGAGACAGGGAGCAGGCGTCTCGCGGCACCAAGCAGCAGCGGGAGGAGAGCAAACTGCATGATGGGATTGCTGCAAAGCAAGGTGCGCATGGGTCTGCAGATGGCTGTGGGGGACGCCCCGAACCGAGGGCCCCCAACTTGTGCTTCTGAAGCAAAAGCTGCGAGGAGGAGTCCCGGCAGCGGTCTTGACCAGCGCAGGCACACGACAGAGCAGAAGCACCAAGAGGACCCGGGTAGGGCAGCAGGAGTCACAGGACACCGGGCAGGTGACTCGGGTTCCTTCAAGTCCCTCCACCTGGTGATGCCCACTGTGTTGGTGCAGCGTGTGGTGCAGGGCACAGGCCCAGGGGTGAGGTTCAGTGCTGGCCACAGATGGCTTCTGTGAGGACTGTGATGGAGGGGACACTCAAGGGAGGAGCGACTTCTGACCCCGGAAAGGAAAGAGTCTCACACACACTCTGCAGATGTCAGTGGAAGAAACCATCCTGCGAGAGGTCAAATCTTGTTTGTGACCAGGTGGCCGCTGCATACACTGACAGCAAAAGCCACACATGTCATGCTTGGCCGGAGACCCTAATCTGTGGAAACAAGAGGGAAAGAAATTTCCCTGTGTTGAAGTCGCTGAATAATCCATAGCTGAGGAGAAACCAACCAGGAAGCACCAGGGCCCGGCCTACCTTTGCAAATGATCAGCACGGAGCCCCAGGCCGAGCTTTCTTTATTCCCAAAGGAAAGTGACCCACAGGAGCAGGTTCACCTCAGAGGAAGCCGAGGCAGGAGGACCTCAGGTTGGAGTCCCACCTGGGCATCTCTAGATCCTGTCTCAAGAAGGAAAAAGGCCTGGGGGCGTAGATCCCCAATACTATAAACAAACAAACAAAAATAGAGAGGTTGAGACTCCATAACCCACAAATCTTAAGGAACCCGAAGTTCCAAAATAGGAAAAGTTTTTGAGCACAGGCAGGATGTCACAGGTAGAAAATGCCGCTTGCGAGCTCAGGCTCAGGTTGCAGTTCAAGCAGGGGTTCCCTGAAAGTCCTGTGTAAAGTCACCTTTGGGCTGTGTGCATGTGACAGGTGCAAAGCCTCAGTGAATTCCTCTAGACTTGGGTCCCCTCCCCAAGATACCTACACACAACATTCCAAAACTTCCCAGTGTTTGCAGTCTAAGCTACTTTGGACCCCACGCGTTTCAGGTGAGGCCACTCCACCTCCCGGTGACTTCCTGATGGCTGGAATTCCCCACCAAGTTCCGAAAGGTCCTAACTATTCCTGGGTTTCTCCTCAGGAGCCATGTGTTTTCCAGCTCAGGTGAGGCATGCTGTGCCTCCTCCAGGCAGGCGCACCTCCGAGAAGGTGCGGAGCTCCTATGTGACAGCGTCCCCACCGCATTCTGGAGTCAGCATACCAGGCAGGGCAGCGTAATCTCCTGGAAAAGGTTCAGGGTAAGAACCGTGCTCCTCCAGCCAGCGAGTCCCCACAGTGCCCAACGGGCTGTCACTCGCAGCTGAGCTGACGAACTTTTTACCCCTTGGACTGCTCAGGGACGCTCAACTCCCACTAAACTGTCCTTGGCCGAATTCCTTTCAGATGAGAGCCAGGCAGAGGGATCGGCCCTGGCTGTGACTTTGACACTGGCCGGGTTCTGCCAGGGTGCGCTGCTAGTGGGCCTCTCTGGGAGGCTGGGGCCCCGAGGTTTAGCGTTTGGCATGGGGAGAACAGACTTAAAGCGCCAGTGGGAGGGGGCCTTTGCCTGCATCCACGATGCTGGCTGGCAGAGAGGGAGAGAGCGTGGACTCCCCACCCAGCAGATTGGCACCACAGCTGGGGCAATGGCGGCTGTTGGCAGAGCTCATGGAGATCCTCCGGCCCATGATTCTCACTTCATAAACAAAGCAACTCAAGCCCAGCGCTGAGAGCCACTTTCCACCAACGCACAATGCAGTCTTGCTGCAAAATTACAAGCGTTTCTAAGGCAATCACAGCCCGTGCACAGAGGGGTGGGAAACCCTGCCCGTGGCCCTCCACAGCCTCTGTCCCCTGGGTGCCTTGATGAAACTCCATAATGTTTGGCCAGAGCACATCTTCCTGTTCTTCGGGCTTCGTCCCGTGTTCCTGACTGAGGTGATGCGTGTCCCTCTCTGCTTTCTGTTGCCGTAACACAGCACCTGCAAGGGTGTTTGGCAAACTCGAATCAATTTTGGCTCGCAGTTCTGGAGGCCAGAAGTCCAGAGGCACCAGCATCAGGCCTCCCAGGGAGGCCTCCTGCTGCTTCAACTTGGCCAAAAGCTGCAGGGCGAACAGCAGCCTGTGAAAGGCAGAGCAGGGGCCAGTGTCCAAGGCCTCTGTCCCACTTTTGGGGGAAAGGCACCAGCCCAATGGGAGCAGCCCACGCCATGACCTGAAGGCTGAGCCCCACCCCCACCTTCCCACACTGCCACGCTGGCAGGCTGAGTTCAGCATGACTTTCAGGAGATGGGGACAAAACTACACTCAAACCAGAGCTGTGAAGTTCCAATCCACAGCCCCAGGTCAGGGTGTGGCTTCCCAGGCTTCTGCCAGGGGCCCCGCCACACTCCATGGCCAGAACCTGGAGGCCAGCAGGAAACGGCACACAGAAAAGCTGCAGCAAATCATGTCTGCGTGGTGTACACTGAACAGCTACAGTGAAGATAACAATATGCAGTGTGTTAATTATTATAGAAAGAAAGAAAACAGAAGCTGAAGCAGTGCCAGCCAAAGCTGTAGTCACTAAAATGAAAAACAAGTGACCCGGCGGTGGGGGGGGGGGGGGGGAATCTCTGCAGCTTGACTGGAGCCTGCTACATGTAGGCCAGGGCCAGTGATCCCAAAATTTGGTATTTTGCGCTCAGTTTGCCCGAGAGGAGACTGCAGCTCCAAGTCACACTGCTGCAAAGCCCACGTCACGTGGCCAGTCCCCTGTAAGAAGATTCTTAGGGACCCTCAGGCCAGAAGGTGCTGCAGGCCCAGCAGGAGGGGTGGCTCCTGCCGTGTCTGTTTTAGGGTTAGGGTGGAAGGAAGGACGAGGGCTCAGGGCCTCTTGGCGGGACTGCTGGAGGCCTCAGTGGTCTCCCCACCCCCTGCTGAGAGTGATGGTTGGCCCTCCTGCTCCAGTGGCTTCTGCCCACTAGAAGCAGGCTCTCCCTAGCGGGATACAAGGCCTCCTGAGCTACTGGCCCCGGCCCCTCCTGCTGCACATGTGCTGCTCCCCAGGCCCTCCTACACCCCAAGGAGAGAGAGCAGCTAGAGAGAGCCCATCCCTCACTTGCCCCCTCCCCATCAACCTTCTTCCAGACAACCCTGGGCAGCCAAGGGCAGGAGCTCTGGACCTACCCGCTGGAGCCTCCAGCCCCACCCTCTGGACAGTACACCTGTCCACTGTGGCCAGTACAGCTGGCCACTGTTTCTCCCAGAGTCGTGGCTTCTGAGGGAAGGGCTGAGTTTTGGCCTCTGTCCTCACCCCTGGACACTGGCTTTTCTGCCCGTATTCTCTGGAAGGACAAATAGAGAATGAACACGTGTTCCCAGACAGGGACAGAGGGCTGAGGGTCACTCCTGGCGCACTTCATAACCCGTGTGCCCTCCCAGTAACCATGAAGACCGCATGGAGCCCGGCCCTGCCCCCCTGGCCGGCTCCCTGGGCTCCTCCTTCTCCCTGCTATGCGTCATTGCGTCCCTCTCCATCAGCCGAGACACTTGGTACCAGCTTACTCCCCAGAATCTGTGTCACCCACACAACACATTTCCAAATGCTCTCACTTAGCTTCAGAATGGTGCTGTAGGTCCTGGTGGGTCTCTGACACACCCAGGTGTGGACATGGCGCTATGTCTGGGGACCGAGTTAAAGGGACTTCTAGCAATGCTGGGGTGAAGTCTTCCGAGAGGAGACGAGGACACTTACTCCAAGGGTGCATCTGAAGGGCGCCTGCCACTTCCAGGCCAGGCTGTGCGCCTGCAGGAGCCCAGGGCTGAGGCCCAGTCCTCACCTCCCCTGATTCGTCCCTGGGGAGAGGCGGTCAGACCCCGCAGCAAACTGGAGGCTGGTGGGGGGGGGCGTCCAGTGTCAGCAGGTCTGGGCAGACTTTGGGACAGGTGCTGGGACCTCAGGAGACAGACGACCCTCAGGGCCTCGCCAAGCAGTGTAGGGATCTCTGAGGCCTAAGGACAGGCAGAAATCTGCATTAGAGCCCCTGACTTCAGGGACCTGGAGAAGGGCATGAGGTCCGTGACTCCAGGTGACGGCCTTGAGCTCCCGGGGCCTGGGGGACAGGCCGGCAGCCCAGCTTGGGCCTTGGGGCTTTCAAAAGTGCATTTTTCTCACCAACACAGACTGCAATAAAATGAGATCATAAGCAGTCTCCAGGAACTCACTATTTTCTTCCATTTGTGGCAATAGAGTTCTTCTAAAAATATTTATCCACTTCACATAAACAATATAAAAATAACAGCTTAAAATGGTCATACCAATGGAAGGAGATTTTCCTTGGGAGGAGAACGACTCATGTGCTAAAAATCAAGTAAAGAATGAACGCAGATGAGGAATCGCCACGTGGCGTGGTGTCCCAAGCTTGGAAAGGCTCTCTCGCCTCTGGAATCACTGACATTTACATTGGTTACATTACACATGCATGCATGGGCACACACACACACACACACACACACACACACACCATGCACAGACACACACATATGTTTGTATCACTGGGGACTGAGCTCAGGACCTCTGTGCTGAGTTACAGTCCTGTCCTTTTTCATTTTGTATGATAGGCCTTCGCTAAGACTCATGGGCCAAACGCTTCCTGTATTTATATATTTCGATCTTTGTTTTGTGTTTTTGCTTTTGAGGTGGGGTCTCATCATGTTACCCAAGCTGGCCTCGAACATGTGAGGCCAGGAGATCTCTTGTCTCAGCCTCCTGGGCAGCTGGAGCTACAGCCATGAGGCACTGCTCCTGACTCTGGTGTGTCCTGTGGGCCACTCACAACCTTCTACAGAGGGACACAGAGCTCAAAAGGACAGCTTCCGGGTGACACTGAGCTCACAGCTGGCGCTGCAAGGTGGTGATGGCCACAGAAGCAGCTGTCCCAGGACACGTGAGAGGACAGGCAAGGTCCTCCATGGAGGTGATTTTGGAACAAAGACACCTGGAAAGGCAGTGTACCCAGATTACTCACGCCCTACCCCAAAATATGCTCTGGGTTAGGGACCTCTTTAGTTATCTGTCTTTATTAAAGTTCCAACCAGAGTATAGTAAAACGAGAACTGAAGAACAAATCCCTAGAGAACACAGAGCCTTCTAAGCTTCAGAGAAATTGAACAAATGATCAAGGAGCACATAATCATATTTTGGGCAGATAATAACTTCAGATGTTGATATGCTAAAAATATAAACCAGGTGAAATGGCATATGCCTGTAACCACAGCACTCTGGGAGATTGAGGCAGGAGGATCTCAAGCTCAAGGTCATCCTGGGTGACTTAGTGACTTGGTAAGACTCTGTTTTAAAATAAAAAATGAAAAAGACCCTGGACTGCATCTCCAGCAGCACAAAGCGATGAATGTGCGTGCGTGCGTGCGTGACACAATTTCATAACAAGTGGATTTAAAACTCTCACGTCTGCAAGCTTGTGGGCAGAGGGTTAATCTCACAGCCAAGTGCCGAGGTCCTTCCAGGCCCAAGGTCTGGGGTCATGAACGAAGAATCCACAGGAGGAAGTGCAGTTAGTAAACAAATACTTGAGAAAATTTCCTGCAGAATTACGGATGGAATAAATACAATTAAAATAATTACATACCATTTTGACCTATCAAATTAACAAAGCTTAAGAAAATAAACTCCATTGCCAGAGAAAGTATGGAAATATGGCCTCCTAGGTTAACAGAGGACGCTGTTTACGCAGAGCTCTGAGCCCCTCTGTCTGACAGGCCAGAGAATCTGACTGCTGGAACCCCAAGGTAATAAAAGCAAATAGCACGAGAGCACGGGAAGGGGGAATTTTCTGCACGGTGTAGAACTAGTAGCAACGACAGCACCCCTGACAGGAAGGAAACACACAGCTTTGGAAAAGTGGCCGCTGCATTCCAAAAGCCTGTGTCACAGTAAGAAAGATCCCACATAACACTACGAAGAGAAGACACAGTACAGCTGTGAACTCACGGAGGCTGGGGAGAGAGCGTGGCAGTCTGAGTGACTACCTGGCAAGCATGAGGGCCTGGGTTTGATCCCTGGTACTGCATGCTGTGCCAGCCCTGGAAGCCTTGGCACTTGGTGAGGACTACAGAAGCTGGGTGTGGTGGCGCGCAACTATGATCTCAGTGCTGGGGAGGCTGAGACAGGGGCATCCCTATGAGCCTGGGCTGCATGACGAGACTCTGTACCAAATAAGTAAAGGATTTTAAAAGCATTTTTAAAAAATAAAGAACACGTGGCATGAGCCAGACTGTAACAGAGAGTACCTCTGGGACTCTCCGGGAGAAAACCAGGAAGGTGTTTGGGGTGGAAGGAGGACCAACGGGTGTCTCGCTTTATTCTCACTTACGTCTCACAAGTGTGCTCTAGCGGTTACGTCAGTAGTGCTCCAACCTAGAAGGCGCTCCTGAAACCAGGTCCCCGACCCAAGAGGTCTGCTCTGCAGTGCTGGTATCTGTGTTTTCATGAGGCGCTCCAGCAAGTTTGCATGTCTGCAATCCCAAGGTCAACACTATGACGCCAGCGGGCTGCCTGCCCACTCAAGTCCACTCGGATACCTCCCAGACTTAGCACAGGGTGCCTCCAAACCCCTAGGACAGATAGGGCACTGGGAGCTGGGGAGTCCTTCCCCATCCACCTGAACTCAGATGCCACCTAAAGAATGCTCCACGTCAGCCCTGACTGAGAGTCTGGTGGCCTGCCCCGTGGCCTGCCCCGTGGCCTGCTCCTTTTCTGCCATCTGTTTCTCGGTTCCTGACCTTCAGCTGACATGGCCACTTCCTGCCACCACTGTGGGAGCTTTGTGATCATTGCTTGCAGTACACAGCAACTTGGATTCTGTCTGTCGGCCCCACCCCCAGGTGACACCTCAGTGACAGGAGATGAGGGCATGGCAGAGCTGGCTGGGGAGGTGGGCACGGCCTGTCGGTTACCAGACCTCAGACACATTTTGGAAGTTTGGTCTCCAAATTCTCAAATTCCGTGGCATTTGGAGAAATTTGGATTAGGTGAGGCCATGTGGGTGGCAGCACCAGGAGAGCCCAGGTGGCACTGACTGTGTAAGAAGAGGAAGAGAAATGGGAATGGATATCGCCATGCCGCCTTGCCCTGTGATGTCCTTGGCATGCCAGCCCCAGCAGGAGCCCCTCCCTGAGGCGGAGTGGCTCCTGGCCGCTCCTCCTGGGTTTCCCATCGTCCAGAACCACACAGAACACTAACCGGTCTTCTATTCTCTGTAAAGCGGCCTGCCTCCGGTATTGTGTTATGGGACTAGATAACAGACCAGGGCAGGACGCCTCCAACCTTGACCTCAGATTTGCTAATTCCACAGAGTAATTCAGAAGTCTAGAAAGTGCCACACAAGCAAGCACAATTTTACCTTAAAGGATGCAAATTAAGGGAGGTAAGGGGCCCAGACCCTTCCCAGCCTTGCCCGTCACCTTCGGAACTTTTATTGGAGTTTTAGTGCACCAGTGGGCTTTATGAAACCATTGACCACTAGATCACACTTCCCGCTACCCTTCCTCCAAGTGTGTGTGCACGCGTCTATATGTGCTTGCACACCTAGTTCAATACAAGGATATAACGACATATACTTGGTCTGCATGGCTGGTTCCCAGCCACAGCTTCTAAACTTCTAGCAACTTCCAAAGCAAAGCAAGCAAGGACGTCAAAACACACCTTCAGTCATTCGGAGTGAAACCCTTCCAGCCAGATCTCCACCAGGGGAACCAACCAGGTACTGCAAGAGTGGGCACCTTCAGCCCACCCTCTGACCAGCGTGGAGGGGCAGGGCTGGAGGTCAGCTTCAGCCCATGGCTGACCATGTGTCCATCACTGAGTCCTTCAGAGAGGCCCACAGAAGGGTTCGGAGCTCACGGAGGGAGGGTGCAGGCACATGGGGGCTGCACCGTCCCCACCCATGCATTGCCTCCACCTGGCTGTTCTGGTGTTCTATCCTACATGATAAGCAGACAACCTTTGCTGTCCTGAGTTCCCGGAGCTATCCCAGTGGACACTGTGGACTCTGAGAAGGAGGAGACAGGGATCGCCGGTGCCTAGCTCGGGTCTTGAAGCGCAGCAGCCAGTCAGGGTTGAGACTGGAACCTGCGGGCATGGTGTGGGGCAGAGCCGGTTAGCCAAGGGGTCTGGTGCTGGCCCGGACCCTTGGGGCCAGCACCAAGCTGAGAGTCTCTCATCACCCTGGAGGAGAGGAGAGGCAACGGGAAGGACGAGGAGAACCACACAGATTTGAAAATAAAAAGTCAAGGTGGAGCTTTAAAACAGTAGAATCTTCAAAGTTAAGCTGTTGGTCCAGCTTCCTGGTGCTCAGAACGACCCTTCCACCCAGCCCTGGGCCAGGGCCGTTTCTACAGAACTAGACTTTCGACATTTCCCCAGACCTGCCGAGGGCAAAGCCCGCTGGCTGCACGCATGTGCGTCCGCTGGCCTTTGTTCTCCCCTTTAAACGCTTCTGCAAACTCAGCAGGGACAGGCAGCTGCCTTCTCGATTTGGTCAAGTTGTGGGCAAACTCATTTTCTCCTTTTTACGGGCTTTTCTCGTACTTTTATGGTGGGTAGCCAAACAAATCCAAACAGTAGGCCTAGCATTGGGCCTCTGGCTGGGCTCCCAGTAGAATTTGCCCCCGAAGTGACATGTGTGCATGTAGAAAGGAAACACTTTTCCTTCCCTGGCTTCCACTCGGGGGCACTGAAATCTCAGTCGCACTGCTACAGCCCCGGCTTCTGCCTGGTCTGTGACCTGCGTGGGACTAAGGAGGAGAGTGGGGGCGGGGACAGTTCCCAAACAACGGAAATGATCCAGTGGGGTGGGGGACCCCAGAGCAGGGGTCGGCCAGAGCAGGGGTCAGCGGGGAGCCACTGGACACTGAGGTGCCTGCTGGAATGGCAGCGGTGACCACAGTGAGGCAAGAGGCTGGGGTGCGAGTCTGGAGTGGTGCCACTGCCAGGGTGGGACTTGAATATTTTTTCTTAATGTGTTTGGCTCAAGGTCTCACTACACAGCTTGAACTTGTAGTGATCCACCTGATTTCAGCCTCCTGAGTGCTGGGATGACAGGTGTGCACCTCCACGCCCAAACTCAGTGGCTGCCCCAGTGTACCCAGGGGCGGGGCCGGGGATCCAACCCTGGTTCCTGTGCTTGCCTCGGCAGGTGCTTAGTCCGCTGAGCTATCACGCAGGCCCCAGGGGACGACTTTAAAGAACCACATGATGTGGGGCAGCGAGAGGTGACTGACTCAGTCCTGGGAAAGCAGAGCACGGCAGCTTCCCAGGGCCCCCAGGACTACCAGGGAGCTGCTGGGGGACAGGAAGGGGAAGAGCACATCTCCAGGTGGAAACCAAAGCTCTGTGAGTAGCCACAGTGGCTTTCTCCCCAAAGCCCACTGGAATGCGCATGGAATTTCACTCACAAAGCTGGGAAATTCACCAAGCTCAGGAACTGGAGAACATAAACCGGTGACTTCCTTGCCTTCGGGAAGAACTCCCCTCTACTCTATGTAGTTTGGGATGGCTGGAGCAAGTGCAGTGAAAGTCCCAGCTGTGATTCTCCTGGAGGTAAAGGGGGGGCGGGGAGGAAGGGAGTCCCAGCTTGTGGCGGAGCTCGACACCTATTGGGAAAGAGCTCAGCCTGAGGACCAGGTGCGCTGGTGACCAAAATGTTCCGGGGGGTGGGGGGGGGCGATATATATATATCAAGGTGGAAACACAAATGCAGCAATATCCAGGTGAATCAAATCAAAGAATTAATAAACAAATCGGCAAATGGACGAATGTGCGCCTCTCTGCCCCTAGAAGCAGCGCCTGCTGCACAAGGAAGTCGCTCACGTCAGTGATTTTCTTTCAATATCAACAAAGGTAAAAGCAAACAGAACAACACTGCAGAAAGGTCCCTGGGGGAGGGGCACTCTGGGGAAGAGGGCCCCTCGAGTCCTCGGTGCATCCACCTCTGGCCACCCCTGGGTGCACTGGAGCTGCGTCGTGAGGAAGAGCAAGATTTAGACAGGTGTGGCTCGGGAGGGTGGGCCAGGCATCCAGGCCAGCGTGTGGCTGCGGAGGACAGCAGCAGGCCCCTGGCAGGGGCTCACTCTCCGGTTACAACAGTCCTAGGTAAACAAAGGCCTGCGTCAGGGAGACAGCCTGCCTGGCCGCGCTTCCTCATGCCTGTCAGCAATGACATTTGTAGACGCTTTAAAAATAAATGTAATTACTCAAACAAAAAATATCCACTGTGCGCACAGGAGGGTAGGTTTAATCCGTACGTCTGAGTGAGGTATCAGTCACCGCTTTGGGACAATGAGCCCCGGATGTTTCTAATTAGTGGCTGCAGATTCCGTTCCCTGATTATCTTCCCCTTTATTGAGCACATTCAAAGAGCAGCCTGGTGCTCATTACCTCCGGGAAAGGCGAGATACCTCAGCTGAAGAGCCGCCCCGCCAGGGCCCAGAGAGGGACCCAGACAAGAATAATCGTGCGAGGCCAGCTCCGTCCTCCCCAGATGATATTTCAAAGAAATGATGCAATCTGTCACGAAGCACAAATGGGTTCTGTTTCATCTTAATGTACTTTTCTCAGACACAAACACTGCTGAAGTATCTGGCAGCCAGGAAGGAGCCCTTAATTTATAGGAAGCATGATATTCTGGAAGAGCGTCTTATTTAAATGCCATCTTATGAGACATTTGTACAAAAGGGTTAGAAAAAAAATGTCCTTCTAGTCTGCAGGACCTTGTTTTTTTCCTGTGCTGGTTGAGTTAAAAGGAGGCTTGGTTCAGTCCTTCCAGGACAGACAGGCTCCCTATTGCATGCCCAGAAGGCAGCATTAGTCATTTTTTCGTAGAGACCAGTCTAGATAGAAAATAACACCCTTCACTGGGAAGTCCGAGAAGCTATCTAGACTCTCACGTTGCGACAGCATCCACTCCTGCCACTCTGTGTCCACCCCGGAGTTTTCTCTGACCACTCTAGCATCTTGCCCAGAGCCACAAGCCCCAATCTTCTCTGCTTCTTAAAGCCCTAATTGGAAAGATCAGAAGCCTGGGCTCTAATTTGCAGTTTTATTCACAGCTTGTCACCTTCCCTGAAGTGACTCTTCCTTTTAACTGCCTTTGTTTACAGAGCTAATTAAACCGTTCTGTGGCGTCCAAGCTGCTGTAGGCTGGGGGCAGCTTCCCCACATTGGACCTATAGGGACCCTTCTGGGGAAGATAAGGAGGGGCTTGTTGTTCTGGTTGTTATTTTAATGATGGATTCAGACAGAAAGGACACTGGATGACAACACTGGGAACTCATTTGCATTCTAAAGACACCCACAGACCACTCAGGATGTAGATGCTCACGGGACACAGGGCCCTTGCTTGGTGGGGTCCTTCCAGGAGGACTCCAGAAGGGGTGTCGTTTACTCTCTGAGGAGAAAGTGGAGAGGCACCTGTTGTCACCGTACTCAGAACCGATGTGGACTCTTGGTCAGTGTCTTGTCCCATTCACAGTCACCTGCTGTATTCAGTGACATGGGACTGTCCATGCTGGGACCGAGGCCCTGTGCTCCTTGGCAGTGGTGTGAGCTGCCCTACCTGCTGTGCCCTTCCTAACCCTGCCCCTTCATCCTGCATAGACTGGGGGCTGCTGCCTCCACATGCTCTTTGGGGGCACAGCGTGACCCACCCGCACCTTAGCCTCCATAGGCTCCTCAATGGCCTCCTCTACAGCCCTCGCTTGAGTCTCTGCCTCCCTGGACCACGCTGCCTAGCCGGTTTCTCTCCAAGGCCTGGTACATCCTGGGCCCCGGGCTGGGTGTGCTTATCTGCAATCTGGATTCTGGATTCTTGCTGCGGTCCAGCACAGCTGGAACTCAGCTGGAAGAGGTCCGGGAGGCTGGGGCCCTACGCAGGTCTGTCGCTCCACAGTGTCTCTCCCCACTCACTTCTTCCTCCTCTGTCCTTTCTTGCGTCCAGTTTGCTTCTCTGGGCTCTGTGCGAGGAGACACATAGAAGGCAATTACAGTCGATGAAGGTGACCTGCCGGTCTTTCCTCTTTATGAATTGGAGACCAAAGAGTTCATACATTCGTGTTCCAGTTTCTCTACTCATATCGCTCTTGCCACACGGTGCAAAGCCAGACAAATGTCTCCAAGTCTGATGGGGACCATCAAAGGGTAAAGTTACATGTGTGACAAATACATGGTTCCTATCATATGCCACACTGTCCTGCGTGCACATTGATGGCTCCCACCCTCCTGGCTGCCCCGTGGGGTGCCCCTGCATGGACAATGCCACAATGTTTGGGGCCCATGAGAAAGGAGAAGGCTGGGCCTGCTGGGGCCCTCTCCTCGCCAGCCTGGGGAGTGGCTGGGTTTCCTACCTATGGAGCTGAAGCCCAGCAGCTGTCTGGCTGTGGACAGGAAGAGCCCAGATGGTGTGGGATGCTGGTGGCCATGCAAGAACCACTGAGGCAGGGTGCTGTGCGGGTCACAGAGAAAGTGCTGGCTGCCAGCGCCTGGGGCCCAGGGCAGAGTCTGGAGCTGAGCTCATGTTTATTGATGGTGTTTTCTGTTAATTAAATTAAACCTCCCGTACAGGCAAACCATGTGGCAGGGGGCTGCTTGGAGGACTGTGGGCTCTGTTTGCCCAGGTGCTGGTGGGGCCTCGTCCAGGGCAGTGAAACCGAATCCCCCCCAAGCGAGGTGCTGCTCTCAGCTCGCTCTGTCCTCTGTGCCCCGCCATCAGGCCATGCTTGAACTTCGCACACCTTGCTTCCATTCAGCACATTAGGCATGAAATTCCACACGGAAAAATAAAACCTGGGCCTGGTGAATTTGATTGGAAATTACCACTCTCAAACATGAACCGTATTAAATGTCATTAAATTTTATGGATTAGGATTCCCTAGTGGAGAACACATCAGCCAGGCTGGGGAGTGGCCCTGCTTCCAGAGAAGGGTGGGTTAGGGAATGTGCAGCCACACGATTTACCTGGAAGACCAGGAATGCGACCCAGGTGACTGCGCCTCTGCACCACAGGCACAGGGAAGGCTTGCGTTCACTGCTGACTGGAGTCCTCCCTGCATGCATGGAGTCCACATTTATCAGCTGCTTTCTCTCTCAGACCAACACTCGGGGGGCTTTCCTGATCATCTCAGACCCCAGAAAGAGTAACAACGTGGGAGCTGCCCAGTGGCCACTCCCAGTGGAGGAGGAGCAAGGTGGTGGCCACTTCCTGTGGAGAAGGAACAAGGTGGTGGCCACTCCCAGTGGAGGAGGAGCAAAGTGATGGCCACTCCCAGTGGAGGAGGAGCAAAGTGATGGCCACTCCCAGTGGAGGAGGAGCAAAGTGATGGCCACTCCCAGTGGAGGAGGAGCAAAGTGATGGCCACTCCCAGTGGAGGAGGAGCAAGGTGGTGGTCACTCCCAACAGAGGAGGAGCAAAGTGATGGCTACTCCCAACAGAGGAGGAGCAAGGTGATGATCACTCCCAGTGGAGGAGGAGCAAGGGGGTGGCTGCCCCGCCTTCCTCTTCTGCCCAGAATGCAGGCAAGTGCCCTTTCTGTGGCATATGTAGTGCCAGAGGTTTTGCATTTTTGCACTTTGTTGGTGATTTCATGGTTTAAAGTGGTCCTCCTTGCTGGGCCTGGTAAGCTACGGCTATAATCTCAGCACTTGGGAAGCTGAGGCAGAAGTATTTCTGTGAGCGCAAGGCTAGCCTGGGTCTGACCTACAGAGAGAGACCTTGTCTCAAAAAAAAAAAAAAGTTAGTGAATTAAAGTAGCATAGTAGCGTTCCCAATTGAAAGAAGACTGAAAGGCAACTGTACACAGGCTGTGTTTGGGCTCAGAGCTCTTGGCCCCAAGTTCAAGGTTATGAGTCATTAACATGATGCATAAGGGAAACAGAGTGCCAATCTGCACTCTAACTGCTCTGGAAGGTGGTTCTGTTCACATCTACTGTGAACAACGACATTAGCTAGATTTGTGGGCTTGTGATTTGATGATGGATTTTTTTTTAACTAAAGAGCATAGTGAATAAAGAATTGTTGTGATGATGAAAGCCAGTGAAATTTATGGTCACCTTACCTAGGTAGGGTCAGGGAACTACTAAACCTTGCTTGGTTGATGTTTTATTATAAAGAAATACTGCCTGAAATTAGTTCCTGGTGAGAAACGGCTGCACGGTACAAGCCAACTTGAAGCAAAAACACAAGGCGGGGTTACTTATGGATCAACCGATGAGGGGGCAGTGGCCAGAGGCCCTCAGGAGCCCGCGGCTGTGCTTCCTCCACACCGTGGCTCCAAATTTGCCAGCTCCACGCCTGTGGCTACTTCACAAAACCCAACTGCCATGGATAAGAGCTAACTGCAAATTTTTAATTATACATGAAGTTGCACATGAAGAAAATGCAACTTATGAGAGCCCCTAAGGGCAACACCATCCGTCCTGTGCCTCACAGAGAGAAGGAGGCATTCTGGCTTGTGCTGCCTGTGATTTTCTTTGTCATCTCGTCCTGTGAGCACACACTTTGCACTGTTGGTGGCCTGCAGCTGTTTTTTTTTTTTTGGCGGGGGGAAGCTGCCTTGAAAAGCTGGCCTTTCTCACTGGACATTCTCCTACAGCTTGACTTCTCACAGAGGGCCAGCTCTTTCCTGTGTCCCCCAAGACCCTGCACAGGCCAGGGCAGGCCTGGGCCTGGGGGTGCAAGTTGTTTCCACGCAAGGCTCCTAGAAGCCAGGAGCTACTTCACCCTGCTCCCACCCGTCCTCACTCAAACCACCAAGGGTGAATTCCTGGTAAGTCCAGGAAGAGAAGCACTGCGCCGAAAGCCTTCCGAGCCTGCCCTTTCCAGAGCTGTAATTCTGATAAGTACAGACCACAGCAAAGCCCAGCTGAAGAACAGGCTATTATCAAGTAAATGGGGCAGATCAAGGGGAAGATGAAAATCTCCTAAAGCACAGGGCTCCTCTCTTCCGCTGCCTCTCTCCTCTCTGTGGGAAGCAGTTCTGAGTGTGCGTGACCCCCCTGAAGTCCTCTCATTTATTCACTAGTGTTGAGCAGTGGCCCACCATGCCCAACCCTGAAGGGGGCATTAAGAATTTGAGTAAGCGTTGTGGTTTAGGTCTAGGGTGCCCCCAACACGCCCGTGTGTGTGGAAGGTGACTGGGTCGTGGGGTGCCGTCGCACTGGCGTATTAGCCCGCAGATGAGTTTGCAGCTGACTGTGCTGTTTTTGGAGGTGCCAGGCTAGAAGGTCACTAGAGCAGTGGCCTGGAAGGTGGGTCTCCCTCCCCACTCCTCCCCTTCCTCAGGGCCTGCATGATATGAGCAGCTGCCCTTGGCCAGACCCTTCCGGGTCCTTCCTGGCTTGGCGCCAAGTGACCGTGGCCTGAGTCCTCCAGAGCCCACAAGCCCAAGTAAGCCTCTCTTCCTTCATACTGCAGGCACTGGACATTCCGCTGAGTGGACAGCAGGCCGGCTGCTGATGCTTTCCACCTGTCTTATGCTAGAAGCTCCTCCACAGAGTTCTGTCAAGGCCACCTCTGTCCAGAAGTGGTTTCTGAAGCACTGAGATGACCAACTCAGCGTCCTCCCCCGAGGTCCTGTTCTGCATTAAATAAATAATCCTTCCATTGGGTTTGCTGAAGTCGCTTTTATTTGAGAGCTCATCTCGACTCTGTGTTTTAGCCCAGGGCATTTTTCATTAAAATTCTATAACCTGCCTGAATCCTGAGTCTCTCTCCCCTAATTAATCCTAATAGTGAGTTGTTGCTGTTTTTTCTGCTAAGCTCTCCTGCCCAGGGCAGGGGACCCCAGCACCTGCCCTGTTCTATGCCTTCTTTCTCCCGGAGGAATCTGGTCTAGAGTTATACCAAGCAGATTGGGAAAGATTACAAATGGCCACGAGGAGGAGGATGGACTGGACTCCACCCAGCATAAGGCTGGAGCCCTGCTCACCCAAGGTTGGCACGATCTGAAGTGGGCCTCACATAAGCTGTGGGACCTGAAGGCCTGTGGTGGGTGGAGGGACACAGGATGGCTCTCTTCTGGGCTCCTGCAGTAGCTGATGTGCCTACAACTGTCCCATAGCCAAGGGGCATGCTTGCCTCGAGCTCCAGGACTCAGGGGTCAATGTCAAGATGAAGAGAGACGCCAAGCCCGACAGTGCACACCTGTAATGCCAGCTAGTTGGTGAGTTTGAAGCCAGCCTGGGCAACTTAACAAGGTCTAGCTGAAAAATAAACTAAAGAAGGCTGAAGCGTAACTCAGTGGTAGAGTGCCTGCCTAGCATGTGCGAGCTCAGGGGTTCAATTCTCTGTACAGAAAGAAGAAAGAAAAAAAGAAAGAGAAAGAAAGAAAGAAAGAAAGAAAGAAAGAAAGAAAGAAAGAAAGGAAGGAAGAAAAGAAAGAGGTGTGCCAGAGCCTCTGGGATACATAGCCAAGACCTCCTGACAACCCTTAAGAGTTGGCAGTCAAGAATGAATTCAGTTTGATCCAGGAAAAACAGACACTCCTGTCAATCATCCGTTACACATGGGAAATGACTCAAGTTTCAAGACTTCCCCAATAAGGAGAGCTGTGTCTTCAGGACGTTCAATCCAGCCAGCAAAGGTACTGAAGCCACAGACACAGCGACGTCCAGTAGCCAGCAATGTGTTACCCCAGCCAGGCACCTCTAATACACAGAGCACCACTCAGCCTGTCCTGAGGCGCTTTCCATGTGGCCACCCTACCTGAGACCTTCCGCAGGAGCCACCCAGGAGCCCTCAGAGAACTGGAATGCAGTTCTCGGGCTACCCCTGGGCTGCTCTGTACATCATGCAAGGCCTCACTGGAGAGCCCACTGGGTCACGTGAGCCATGAAGAAAGGAGATTCACACTCTGCCTCCAAACCTGCCGGGCCTCAGGGTCAAGGCTGCCAGGGCCACCTCATGCTGGGCCAGCTGGAATCCAGGTTCTGACGGTGTTCAGAATCAGCTGGCGCTTCCTCCATTCCACATTTGTCAGTTGCTTCCATTTTTTTCATTTAACTGAATTGGGAATGTAAGGAATGTATACTCTGATTCTCAGAAGATATCCTCTGATGGACAGTGCAGCTAGGTATAAATTTCCAAGTTCAGGATGGCAATTTTTAGAACTTCGATGCTTTCATTACCCCATGATGCTGAGGAGTGGAATATGGTTTAAAGTTCCCAATCTCTCCCTTTGTTCTTTCTTTCTGGAAATGGTTAAGATTGATAATGAGGATGATGATGATGATGATGATGATGATGATGATGATGATGATGATGCATGGAATTCTGAAATTTCACAAACATGCACAAAAGTATGCATCATTGTTGTCTCTTTTTTTATTTGTTAATAAGTCAGTGCTCAGTGGGCCTTGTTTCTACAAAAGTGGTAGCTTCCTTAGCTCTAGAAAGTTTTCTTCTATTACTTTCTCCTTTTGAAACTCTTATTGCAAGGGTGTCAGGTACCCACAATATATCCCTGTTTATGTGTATTCCAGAAGGATATCCACATACACATTTTTCACTTAGATACTTTGAGATGTTTAAGATTCTCTGCTTCCCCTTGTAGTGTCTGATCGACAGTAGTGCTCTATTTGGTAGAAATTCCTTTCTAAAATATTGATTTGTTGGGACTTAGGACTGAGATGAGCACAGAGAACATTGTTCCTGCACTGCTCATCATGCACAAGGAGGCCAAGGCAACAGGGCTGTGGGTTCGAGACCTGTCTAGGTTGCTTGGTGAGTCCCAGGCCAGCCTGGTTTACAAAGTCTTCCTCTCGGATTTGCTCTCTCTCCTGCAAAATGACTAAGATTTCATCCATACAAAACTGCTTGTACCTCACATCTCTCCTAGTTCTTTTCTTCTCTGAGTTTTCTACTGCTTTGTTCTGCATATCTGGGCTCCTGGGGTGCCCCCCAGTCCTTGCTGCCCATGACTGCACCACTGGAGTTCTCCTGGGGCTGGGATTCCATTCCACAGCCTCTCCCAGCCCAAACCCCAAATGCCTTCCCCTAGAATCGAATGCCCGAGCCAAGAGACACCCTCTGCTTGTCTCCAGGCTTGGGCGGCTGATTCTGCGCTTTCCCTCCTCTCATCAGAAGCTCATTATTCTTGTTTGGGAGTCAGAGTCTGGGAGGCCGCAGCTACAGCCCTGGCGTGACAGCTAATTAGAATTCTGGGAAGCGCACTGGAGCGTTCTTGGCCTCGATTTCCTGAATCCATGTATTTCCCAAACACCAATCATGGAATCGGTGCCAGTCAACAAAAGACTTTACGATCGCACAGCTAAACAAATCCCTGGAGGTGAGAACGTATGTGTGCGTAATTGGAAGTGGCCGTGTGGGAGAGTTCGCTGCTGCCCTCTGATGCCATAGACTTCTGGTGCAGCCTCATCCGAGGGACGGGAGGAACGCAGTCATGACTAAAACTGTCACCAGGCTAAGCAAGGTCTTCACGAACAGGAAGGGGACTGTCACCACTGCTTCCGAAGGTGGCTTGAAGGATGAAGCAAGCGTGCCGGGAGCGAGGGGAGCCTCCCGAGGGGTTCAGGGCGCGGTGTCCTTGGCTCATCATCTCTGTGTGGTAAACGCTCCCCAGGTACCTTGTCATGTCCCCATGTGTCGGCGCAGCGCAGCTTTTGCCTGGATGGAAATGTGATGTGGAACCAGCAGTCTCATAAAGGCAACATACAAAATCTTTGGTGAACCCCATATGCTGTTGTTCTAGAATATTCTTGGCTATTCCAAATCCCTGGAGTCCCTCTGGCCTGTGCCCCTCACCAGTCCACACTCTTCTTCCCCCTCATGCTCGCTGTCTTCCTCTCCACCCACCCAGGGTCAGCTTCCCTGGTGTACGGTGCCGGGGGCTCATCCAACCTGCCCTCTTCCCAAGTAGCAGCCGGCATCTCACTCAACCCCAGGGCACTGCTCGAGGTCTGAGTTCTCCGGAACCCTCTCCTAGCCCCTCATGGTAGGTGGCTTCTCACGGGGAGCCCTCACGCCGTTGGGGTGTCTTCTCTTGTTTGTCTGCATTTACCTCATTATCTACATAGCTATCTTGGCTTTCAGAAACCTGAATCCAGTTCTCAAGCTGTGAGAAGGGAAGGAGCAACGCTGTGTTTATTCTCCAGGTAGCCGGTGCAAGGTGGGACAGGTACCCATGACGGCTCCCTGCGCTCCGTGGTTCTGCTCCTTGGAGATGAGCCCCAGCAGTTGCCTCTGGCTCCCTCCCAGAAGGAGCTGGGGAAAACCATTTGATGATTCGCTTCCAATTTACTTCAACATCTTGTTTATAAACTAGTCGGGAGGGGACTGAGCTGAGGGAGAGACAGATGCGACATGGAATAATTTTAACATTTCCGAAATAGAATGAAAGGCTCTGGGTTTTCCATAGAGACTACAAGGTGTGGAACTGAGCTGACCTGTGGTGGCGCCCCATACATGGACCAACTTGTAGGTCCCTGTCACTGTCACCCAAGCCACCCCTTTGTAGGCAGCTGCTGCTTAGCTTAAGCCCTGCAGCAGCCACTGTGCTGGTCTCCTGGCCACCCCACTGCAGCTTGGGTATGAGCCCCAGAGATGATTGTGTTGGAAGCTCGGTCCCTGGTGTGGAGATGCCTGGAGGTGAGGCCGCATGGGAGGCCCTTAGGGAAGGACTTGCTGCCCTCAGAAAGGACCGTGGGGACCCAGTCTCTCTCGGGCCTCCTGTTGCTGTTCCTGAGCTCTTGCTCTCACACGCTATGCTGCCCTGACGGGAACCTTCTGGGTCACCCAAGCCAGAGAGCAGGGTGGAGCGGGGCCTGAAGGGGCTTCAGCACACACGTACAGGCTCATGTGCCTGCTGTTGAGGAGCTTGTCCCCGTCTCCTCCAGCTGGCCTATGCTCCATCTTCCTGGAAAGCCCCGGGCAGCTCCCCACACTCCTCCAGGATGACTCTTCCTCACCTGTGGTGGCTTCTTTAAGTCAGGATGGTGACTTCATATCCTGTCCCCTCACCTGGTAGCCTGTCACACAGTGTTTATTGGGGGAAAAGAAAACTTGACACTAAGACCCACTACTGCAATTTCTTGGGAGGGATTAGTTTTCTTCTTCATTGTCTTACTCATTTTTCTCTTCCTCTGCCACTGCAGGCAGAATAAAAGGGGACCACTATAAAATATTTTGAGAATCCCCCAGGTCAGGGGTCTGGACTCCTGTCCACTGAAGAGCTACAGCATGGCGGTAGAGGCTCCGGGCACGTCCCTGCTCCTTCCACACTCCGAAGCCCTTGTGACTGAGTGGGCACAGTTTCGGGCAGTGTCCTGTGGTCGGCAGTGGTCCAGGGCATTCTGGTAGCACCTAAGACCTGTCAGACTGGCCTTCGGGCCAGTATGAGGTCACATGAGGGCCTCATGTTCTGGAAGATGCAAATGCAAGCTTCAGGAAAGGACACCAGCCTGTGGGCTGAGTTGTGTCCCTCCATAGTCCCTCAGCATGTCGCCATGTTTGGGACATGGCCTTAAATATGTCAGTAGGGCTAAATGAGGCCTCAGGGTGTGGCCACCACACACAAGCCACGGCTGGAGGGCTCAGCAAGTGCAAGCCCTGCCGTCAGCTCTGGCCTCCAGCCTGAGAGAAATGAAGTTGCCACGAATGCTGCCCGGTCTGCGCAACTTCACCCTAGCCGGCTGAGAGGCCTGACGCACTAGCCGAGTATTCTAAACGCATCTTTCATTTGTGTGACTGGGAGGTGCTTGAAGAAGACACAAAATCAGGGGAGAAGTGGCCGGCATCGTCCCTTGCCAGGGTTCCTTGCTAGCATGTCACGCGGTGACTGTGAGAGCAGGAGAGCAGCCTCCGGTGCTCCGTTCCAGGCCAGTTGTGACTTCCTTGGCATTTCAGTCAAGCGTTGACAACGGGGCTTCAGGAAGGGCACATCTTTCATTTTAAGACTTACGCTTTCTCTGGAGACGCAAGCTGGGAGTTGGGCAGAAGCGAGCCCTATGAAATTCCACTGTGCAGGCTGCACTGTGATCTGCACAGCATCATAAATCTCCCTGCTTGGCCGGGTGAGACTGAGATTCAAAGTCAAGGTTTGCAGGAGGAGCCGGGTCGGACCAGGTTGGGGTGCGCTTGTTGAATAGGGGGGTTGACAGAACACGCATGGAGGCTTAGAGATCTCAGAAGTTCTGGCGGTGGGCCAGGCGGCAGATGCACCGTGCCGACGCCTCCACCCTCACTCCCACACCCTGCGCACGCCCTGCCTCCTGGTAATCCTCGAGGACACCTGTCTACACCAAGTCTGGCTGTGACTCAGGACTCTGCTTAGCCTCAGGGCAGCCAGTGTCGCTGAACCAGCAGGGCTCACTTCAAGGCCTCTCCCCCAGGTTCACTGCCTTGCTCATTGGTCTCTTGCTCTTTGATGCCTTATTTAGTCATGTTTTCATTTCTGCCCGGCTCTTGTGGTGGGTCTGTGTCCCCTGAGTGTATGCTTGGGTCCTAACCCCAGCGGTTGTGAGTGAGACCTAGTTTGGAAATAGTTTGTGTTGGTCTCCTTAGATTAAGAAGAGCTCATGCTGGATTGAGTGGGAAGATGTAATCTGATAACCAGGGTCTTTATAAAAGGCAGAGGTGTGGATAGAGACCCATGAGGAGCCTCTTCCAGAGAAGAGGGCCCTGTAGAGATGGAAGCAGAGAAGGGAACAATGGATATCAAGATTCCGAGAAGCTGAGGGAACTGGCAAAAGCTACAAGGTGGCGTCTACTCCAGGGCCTCTGAGGGAAGCTGCCTCGGGACGCCTTCCTCTCTGACTTTCGCCTTCCAGCTCTCTGGAAGAAAACATTTATTTTGTTTAAAGCCACTCTCTTGGTGGCGGCTGCTAACTGCAGACCCAGGAAACTGATAAACTTTTCTTTCCTTCAGTTACTTCTTGCGGTAGAGAAGAATTTAGCATCAGTGGTGATAATAGGTATGGAGAAAAAAAAGAAAAAAGAAAACACACAGGCAACAAGAAGTGGAGACTGCAGAATGTGGCGTGCCATGAAAACTCACTTTTTTCTCTCATCAAAGGAGCATAAGGCTATATAGTTAATCTTAAATGCAACTGTTCTGACAGAAGACTTCCAGTTGATATACTGTGCTCTATGTTGGAAAGAGAAATGTATTTTTTGTTTGCCATTGGCCAAAATCAGCTTTGAAAAAGCTCTGCTTACTCTAGCCCTTTTTTCTCTAAGTGCTCTCAGACTTGTGACAACACTTAAATGACACCTCCAGGGATAAATCCTGAATTTATCCTCCAGATAGCCACACTGCTGAAATCGTGCCATGGAACCGAGATCTCAGGAGAGGAGTGGTTTCCCCTGACTTAGCCTCCGGGGCTGAGTGGGGCTGAGATTCAAAGCCAAGATTTGTAGGAACCGTCACCCCATCCTCTCACTGAAAGGCGGTCTGAAGTGATAATTTGTTGGAAAGCAAAACAGAACTTTTTCAACTTCCTACTCATGTGGTAGTTAGGAAACTATGCAAAACAGACACCCGTGCTTGCTCTCCTACGTTCTGTGCTTTATACCGTCCCTGAGCCATGTCACACTAAGCCCTGGGTAAGTGGTCTCAGGAGCAGAGACAGCTCTGGAAAGAGAGCACCTGACGCTGCGGGACACGCGCTGTGGTAAATCAGCGTCCTCCCAGCTCGAGGCCTCTCGACGGCCTCTGTGAAATCGTTCCCATCTTTTGAAACTCTTTGCAGTACAATGATGCAGTTGTGCAAATTCACACTCTTTCTAGTTATTTTTTCTAGAGCAATCTCAACACCAGGCTGCTTTTGTACCAGATTCATAAATCCTAAGACATTTTGGAGGTGTAGGAACCCTTGAAATGGCCACGCGGGCCGCGTCGAAGTATTCAAAGGCTGCTCTGAACCACTCCAAGTCTGATAGTTTTAGAGCAAAGTTCTGAAAATACTGCTCTGTCATAATCCATAAGCAGGCAGCTCCCCACCAGTGTGGGAGCCACAGGTCATCCGTGGAGGCAGGAACGGTGGGACAAACACTGATCCCAGAAGCTCAGCCCAGGGCAGGGCACTCTGCAGTGGTCAGCCTGGTCCAGAGCCGCAGGGCGGCAGACCTGGCTCTCTGGCTTACTATCTCCTGGCAGGACAGCCCCAAGGGGGCTCGGGGTGTGGCTCTACCTCCTGGCTGCAGAGACACTGTCCTAGGAAGATTAGCCTCAGCCACATGCCCCACCCCACTTCACAGTTCCCCACAGTTCCTAGTGGACCTCAAGTGTGGGCAGAATGGAGTCCCTTGCCAGCTGCCAAGGGGCAGCTGTATCCTCCACCAGAAGAGGCTGTACCCGATGCAGGGGTCCCGGATGGGCAGGTGCTGCCAAAGCTCCCCCCTGCTGGGGGCCTGGCATGTTGAGGGACTGTGCCACAGCCTGGTGCCTCTGTCCAGTCCTTCTCCCCTGCCCCAGTCACTTCTACTGTCACCCAAAGAGCACCCCTGTGACCTGTGTCCATCTCAACCAACACGGCTTCGCCAAGGACACAGCAGCTCACAACTGTGACCAGTCCCTGCACTAGACTGGTGGAGAGCCAGGGAGCCTCCTGGCCTCCTGAAGAGGGTGGCGGTTTGGGCTGAGCCTGTAAGCAAGCAGCAGTGCACCCCGGAAGGGGTTCCGGGGCCAGGAAGGGGAGGGGACTGCGAAGGCTGTGTAGCTAGGGTGTGGAGGTGGAGTTGCGCCAGACGGAAAGGCTGTGGAGGCTGCGGCTGCCTTCACAGATGCTTAGGGCTCCTCTTGGTTGCCTAAGAATCCTGCGGGCACCGATGTCCCATGAGAGGGGTTAGGATGTGCAGCGAGGGGGTTAGGACCCAACGGTAGGCTGAAGCTCCGCACCTGTCCTGGGCCTTTGGGGCAAGATCCTGCTTCAAAATACAAGTTAGGGGGACAGCACCTGGAGACAGAGCTCAGTGGCCAGGCCCTGGGGTCACCCCAAGTACTGGAAAATAAGAAGGACCGCAGGTTGGGACGCTGCACCATAGCTGGAGAGATGGTGGGACAGAACTTGGAGAGACGCCCGAGTCTGCAGCCTGGGGGCGGTGCACGGACAGGGCATGGGGTGTCAGTGCGGTGCGTCACGGTGGATGTTCAAATGATTATTAACCTTGACTTTCCCTTTCCCTTTTAGCATCCACCGCTCTCCTCTCCCAACTGCAGTGGCTTGGGAGCAGGAGGATGCTGGGACATCTCTGCCCGGGTGCCGCCTGTGTGGTGCATGCTAGGAAAGCGCCTGGCCACGCCAGCCCCTCGGCAGCTGGCAAGGGAACCCGTTCTGCCCGCTTTTGAGGCCAACAAGGAGCAGCGCAGCCCTGTGCACCTGTGCCCGCACTCATCTCTGCACCCCACACACCGCTCCCCCCCATCCTTATCTAATGCCCTGGGGCTGGCTCGGCCCTTGACCTCAGTTTCCATGCTTTGGTAACCTAACACACAACTGTGCCCCAGGGAGCACTTGGGTCCCCTTTGGTCCCCAAAACTCACCCAGGCACCCATCCCAGGTGGATCCCAAGGCCCAGCCCCTATTCCCTGATCCCTGCACTCCTAGTGAGACCTGAAGCACCAGGTAGCTGTTGCCTCCCCCTGAAATAGGTGAATTTGGGGGGCACAGAATTTGTGGTCTAATTTCTAGTGACTGGCGAAGGCATTTCTTACTTGCCTATGAGCTGTCCTGCTGTCTGTTGTACAAAGGCAGGACAGACACACATGCCAGAGGCAGGTGGGGAGACCCTCACTGCAGGCAGGGGCCCAGCGCTCTCCTCTCTTCCCTCGCTCTTCTCAGGGGAAGGGCTCTGCTTAATCTATCCATGCAGCTTCCCCAGATGTGCGAGCGGGCTCCCCGGCCGGCCGCGTGAGTGCTTGTGATTTTATAGGGTGAGGCAAGCACGGAACGGCTCCTCCGCGCAGGGACTGGCATGTCTGGTCATTCGCTCCGTTATCCCGAGAGAGGGAAGAGGTGGAGTTGGATGCAGGAGGCGGAGCCTTTGAGGCTGAACTCGGCCTGGAGGGTGCCAGTCCCTGTCATTCCAAGGGCGCTCCCCAGCCCGGAAGTCCACCCAGGAGGACACGCCCTCCCTGCGAGGGAGCTCAAGGCCTGGCTTTCTAGGGAGGTTCATGACCTACTGTCCAGCTCTGTGTTTGTTTCAATTTCATTTTTTTTTTATATATTAAAAGTAGAGAAGATTCACTCATTGAAATTTTTAAGGAAGAAAAGGAGGAAAATTACTTTTAGTCTAGCACCTAAAACCAACTATCCATTGGCATCTTTGTGTATTCCTTACCAGGTGGTGGTAGATGCATAATTCTAAAAATGCAGTTGCCTACGCACTGTACACAGCTGCACACCCAGCTTTGTCATGTTGCATTATGATTGAAACCTCTAGAACAGCAACAGAGCATACAACTGTACCTACAGACAGGGCAAGGGACCCTCAGCGCCACAGCTGATCTGCAAAGGGTAAGTTGATTGTGGAATGTAAAGATCTCTAGATATAAGGGACATTTGTGTGTGTGTGTGTGTGTGTGTGTGTGTGTGTGTGTGTTGCTGGCCATTAAAACCAGGGTCCCTCACATGTGAGGCAAGTGGTCATACCGTGTCACTGAGGTGCACCCCTAGCCCAGTTTTTATTTTTAGCAAAGTATGGGACAGTCTCACCCCCGGCAATCTTCCTGGTCATATCCCCTGAACGTGTGACCCAGCCTGCAGGCCCCAGATGCGGCCTCTGGCCCAGGACTGGGCAGTGTGCCCAGGGTGCGACCCAGAGGCCCTGGTGCCTCGAGCTGTGTTCTCAGGGCCTCCCACATTGATCCCAGCCCCCGGCCCTGTGCCCAACACAGAGGGTGGGCAACCTGGATGGGCAGAGCTCATAGTGGCGGCCTCCACCTTGGGCCCTGGGCCTGGGACGCCCCCCACACCTGCACCCCAGCCCAGCGCTGCACACAGCTCCTGCTGCAGCTTACCCTCAACCTGGAGCCTCTGGCTCACACTCTTGTTTGCCCATCCCTGGGCCCAACTCTGCAGATAGCTGGTTCACATTATATTCTAGAATATTCCTCAGGTGCCACAAGGACTGTGATCCCAGACTCTTGTCCCAGAGAGAGAAAAGGGCCACTGGGTGTTCTCAGAAGCAGTACTTCAGAACAACCTCACCTTGTCAGTCTGGTGCCTCAACGCCGCCAGCCTCCTGGCATCCCCCCGTCAGTTCCCTGCACATTCCAGAGAAAGGAAGTCAGCTGACGTCAGCAGAAAGAGCTGATTCACTCGGTGGTTTTGGCACAATTTTCCAGACTCTGCTTACGAGATCCACCCCAGAGAACGAGCCACATTTGTGCCCAGCCTGCGTGCTCCCTGGGCTCTGAGCACGAGTTCTTCACAAGTGCCAGCAAGGCCATCTCTCATCTGCACCTGATGGCACGTCCTGTCACAGGAGAGCCATCACAGGGGGCTTGCTGAGGTCCCCAGCATGAAGGGACTCAGGTGGTCATTGTGTTGATGGTGGCCAGCCGTGGCACTGAGCTCTCAATGGGCTCGAGGGACAAGAACTAAGCAGGGACGGGGTGGCCAGAGGGATGCCGCCAAGCTCCTCTTGACTCCAGAGATCCACAGAGCCCAAAGAGACAGAGCCATGGGAAAGGGAAAGGACAGCAAACCTAAGACCCACTGAGACCTGTGGGTCTCTGCTCAGTTATGCATGAAAATGGGGGTACGGAGAGCAGAGGGGAGCTCTGGGTTGCAGGACACAGGGATCCGTTCTTGGATCTAGCAGCAAGCTAGAGCTGCCCAGGGTGACGCAAGGCAGGGTCGGCTGCCGTCAACTTCCAGTCTTCTCCAAAACTTGCCTGTGCATTGAACACTTGTCCAGTCCGTCTCCTGTGTGTTCAAGTGACCCAGGCGGGCTTTCCCAAGGCTCAAGGCATGAGGAAGCTTTAGAAAAGCCTGGGCACAAGGACGCCCCTGTTCTCTCTTATCACACGGTGAACAGCAACGACCTCTTCCTGGCTTCCCAGCCAGGCAGGCAAAGGACTCCAACTTTGTCTTTCCACGCTTCTGAATTACTTTGAAGTATTCCATGAGGACTAGGACTCAGACTTAAAACAAAATAAAACAAAGATGGCGGACATGTTTGTTTCCACATGTGCTCGCCTAAGACGGATCAAAGGCAGCAGCTTCCACCTCGTGGCCCTTGTGTTCCGTCCAACCAGCTTGTTCCGCAGTTTGGAGTAAATTATGATTGCTGAATTCATCTGCTCATTTGAAGAATTCATTAAAAATGTGGCATATTTATGCTTCAGTTGTAACCTGAACAGTCGCTTCATTGAATTTATTGGAGGGGGGAGACAGGGAGCATAAACCGCGCTTTTATGGCTAATTGCTGGAAGTGGTTAAAGCCTGCTTCCCTGCCCCTGCACTTCCTTTCGGCACCTCAGGGCCAGATCTGTTCTAGTGCGTCAGAATGGGTCCACACCTCTGCTTCGCAGGGATTCTTCAGTGGGCCTGAGTGGCCTTGTTGGTTTCATAGGCAAAGCTACCACTAAACCTTGTGGGGAGGGATCTTTGTCCCCAAGGGGAGCCCCAAGCAAGTAGGTACCCGTTAGGAATCCAGCCTTCTGGAATCAGCTCTCTTGTTGGTCAAAACAGAGATCTGGAGTGCAACAGGCTGGGTCATCCTGGATGAGCATGCTTGGGCTGTAGGGACCCTGACTCCTGACGAGGGCAAGTGCTGGCATCGTGGGGCAAGTGCTGGCATCGTGGGCAAGTGCTGGCATCGTGGGCAAGTGCCAGCGCCATAGGGCAAGTGCCAGTGTCATGGGGCAAGTACCAGTGTCATGGGGCAAGTGCTGGCATCGTGGGGCAAGTGCTGG
>PVKN010000258.1:0-26479 GCA_004027915.1 Capromys pilorides | reverse complement strand
CAGCATCATGGAGCAAGTGCTGGCATCGTGGGGCAAGTGCTGGCATCGTGGGGCAAGTGCCAGCGTCATGGGGCAAGTGCTGGCATCATAGGGCAAGTGCCAGCGCCATGGGGCAAGTGCCAGCTTCATGCCCATTCTGGGCAACTGCCTCATGTGGCCAGCTCTGATTTATGCTCCTGGTCTTCAATAAAGAGATATTTTTAAAAATACAAAGAAATATGCGTCACCTGCTTTCTGTCAACTGCAACAAAATACCTGACATAATTAACTTATGAAAAGAAAACACGTATTCTGACTCACAGATTTTAAAGTCTCACTCAAGACCGAGCGGCTCCACAGCCTTGGACCTCTGGCGAGCATTTCTGATGGTAATGTGGGCGGTACATGGGGGAGCACACTGGTCCCCTCATGGCCAGCCAGAGAAAGAGAAAGGAGCGGGGTCCCACGTTTCCCCTTGAGAACATCCCCACCCGTACCCCGAGGACCTGAGACCCTTCTGTAAGGTCCCATTTTCTAAAGGTCCACAGCATCTTCCAATGGCCCATCTGTTAGAGGAAACCAAACCTTTAACGCGCGGAGCTTGGGGTGACACTGAAGGTGCAAACTGCAGCCACCTGTGATTCTGAGAGTGACACCAGAGTGGGACACCACTCCACCTCTCCACAGCGACATCTCTGTACCTCATTTTCTGGCCCCGTCAGCATGGTCTCAGTCCTACCCCTTGCAGCAGAGCTCTTGAGGTAGAGTCCAGGTGGAGCTCTAGGCCATGGGGCTGCAGCTACTCCGCTGTGGTATCCCACCTGTTCATGTCAGGCCGCAAGTGGAAGCACCAGCACTCTCTGGTGCCATCTGAGGAGTGTGTTCACTCAACACTGGCCTGTACACACCGGGCCCATGTCAACAAGGGGGGCACAGCGTCCCAAGCCCGCGTCACGCCGCTCTCACTCTTACCAACCGCCTACCCCCGTGTTTTCTTTTATCCTGTTAGGTCTTCTGCCCTGCCTACTGCAGTGTGAATGTTCAGGTCTCATGAACGTGAAAATCCATGTGTGGGTGTCATCACCCACAAGACGGTGGTCGCAGGCCTGAGACTCCTAGAGGTGAGTTGGGAGCGTAAAACTCTCTTGCGTGGGGCTGGTGCCCTGATGAAAGATGGCAGTGGCGGCATCCTGAAAGGACTGAGGTGGTTTCTTCCTTCTCGATTTCTCCTTTGAGGTCCCCTTGTGTCTTATCCAAAGGTCTGGAATCAAAAATTTCAAGCACCCTTCAGCTGTGCCCTATGAAGCCCACTTCAGCCCTAGACAGGGCACATGGGGCCCCGAGTGGGCCTGTTTGGAGTTATGACTCTACTCCCCATGGTGCCAAAGGCTCAGGGCCAACCGTATCCCATGGCCTTGGACCCTCGCCAGCACTGTCCTGAGAAGAACAGAGCTCTGGATTGGACAGCTGATGTTCTCCCAAGCTGCAATGGGAACCAGTTTTCCCCGTGTGCCCCTGGTCAAAACTCCTTCCTGCCAGGGCAGCTTGCAACCTCACCCCACTGGACACTGTCTGCCCAAGCCATGGAAAGGATCCATCTCGTGCATCTAGGCTATTCTAGGGATTCCAGAAACAGAATTGTGGAACAACCAGCCCAGTAGTGTGCATTTTTATGTAAGGTATAGAAAGTAGAAATTAAAGCTCCAATCTGCTTTGATAGATAACAGCAGTTCACAGGTCATTAGCTCAATGAACCACTGGTGTGTCTTTCGTGGACCTTGGCCCCAGGATCTAGGAAGCATCTTCGTGCCAGTGGAATGGGTTTGGAATCAGGCCTTAGGGGAAACAGGAGAACGTGTCCCCCACCCCGGCACATGTGGCTCCTCTTGGAGATGACCTGTGGAGAAATCCCAGCCCTGGGCCACTCACTGCTCACATTCTCAGATCTGCCTCCACATCCTAGTGATGTGGGTTTAATGCTTCTTTTCGGAAGTTTTGTTATTTACAGCTGAAACTCTGCCGCGATGGCTGCGCCAGTAAATCTCCCAGGCTCCTCAGAGGCACTGCCAAATCCCTCCACCCCAAATAATCCAGACCCAAAAACTGCGTCAGAAATTAATAACCACAATCATAAATCAAAATGAAGGTTTTATCCTTCCATTCCGCAGTCGACATCATGACTAAATGAGTTACCCAAGGCACAGAGGACTTATCAGAAATCGGGGGGAAAGCCTTCCTTAATCAAAGGCATATTTCATCTCAGAAAAATTTATCAGAAAGTGCCACGGAGCAACTGTACATCTTGAAAACCTCTCTCCAGCACATCTGGAAGTGCACCCCCTCTTTACATTCAAGAGTACAAGCGACTTTGATTTGCACGCAGAAAGCACGCTCTGCGTCTCTTATCTCGTGCACCAAGTGAATGAGTTCCTGTGATCCATGGCTGCAATTACTAAAGTATGGGTTAAGAGCACCAGCATTATGCAAATGGCGGCTGGGAACCCAACAGAATGCTGGAAAGGCTCAGAAGCTGCCTGGCACTGATGCTTTTCTGAGTACCCGAGTATACCTTCCTGGGCTGCAGTCCGCAGTCAGTGACAAGTCAGCCTGCCCCGGCTGTCCTGTTCTGGGAGCCCACTGCCAAGCTGCTGCCTGTGTTCCTGTAGGCTCTGTCAGGGTTTGTGTCTAGGTGTCCCCCAGGACCTCATGCAGCCATGGGGCAGACTTGTAGAGTTTGTGATTAAACTCATGATCCAACGCTGGGATTATGAGTGTGAGTGCTCCACCCGCCCTGAGGTGGGTAATCTGCATACAATATGAGGGCGGGAGAGAGGCCTGCTGGCTGCTGTAGCTGCTGCTCCTCCCTTTGCTCTTTGCTGTTTTCTGCCTCCACGGACTGCTGCCCTCTGCCATGTGCTGCTCTGCCTTGGAACCAGCCAAGTGTGGGTTGAAACCACCGCTAACTGTCAGCTAAATAAACCTTTACTTTTTTAATTTTGAGTGTCAGATATTCTGTCCCAGCAGTGGGAGAAGAGTAACCAAGACAGGCACGGAGTAGCACTGGCCCTCCACTCTGTGCCTTGTCTGTAAGGACATGGGCCCCACTGCTGCCAAGTCCTCCTAAGCTGATGTCAAGCGCACCTGTATCTGTAGATGAGTGGCCATCAGGGCTGAGATCTCAGAAGGGGTTTCATCCTTTGCAACCCCACCCCCTCTCCCTGCTTGTAGCATCCATGTCTGTGCACCATGGCAGGTCCAGACCTGAGCAAGGTGGCCTGTGTGCAGGACTGCGAGGACAACAACCGCTGCATTGTTCCCAAGCTGTCACCAGCGGCTGGATTTCCGCCTGCTAGAGCAAGGGCCATGCTGGCTGCGAGCGCCTGAAGGAGCAGAAACTGAAGACAGCTGCACACTTGCCTTCACTGCCATGGGAAGCTGGGGAGGATCTTCAACCTCCTTCATTACCATTTCATATCCGGAAAATGGGAGAAATCAGAATATTTGTTCTGCAGGTCTGTTACAGCCAAGTCCCGCAAACTGCGTGGCTTTCAGCAGAAACTGGTTTCATCACAGGTCTAGGATCTGAGGGCCTGAGACTAAGAGAGCAAGCCTGCCATGCTGTCCCTGAAGCCCGTAGGGTCTCATCTGCCTTCATTTTCCAGGAGCTCTGGGTGTTCCTCAGCTGTAGCAGTGGGATGCTTGCTCTGAGTCTCTTCACATTTTCCTCACCCCAAACACCTCGGCCTGTTTCCAAGTTTCACCTTTCATGGGGACCCCAGTCACACAGATCAGCCAGGTCTCACTGTAACTTGGCTCCCTCTGCAAAGCCCTGCTTACTCTGGTCACCTTGCAGGGCACCCGGGGTTAGGAATGCCCACTTCTTGGTGAGACACACAGTCCCTGAGCGGCAGCAGGCCCTTCCTGTCAGGCTGAGAGCTGAGGTACATGGCCAGAGCTGGGCAGGGCAGGGCTGGGCAACTCATGTCTCCTCCTACCTCATCCCAGAGCCAGGCACAGGCAGGTGAGGCAGCGCACGGCCTTCTTCAGGTCGGTACAGTCTAGGGCAATGGTGCGCTCAGGCAGGCAGCCCGCATCGCCATGGGCCCCACAGCCAGATATGCAGACGCAGCTTCCCAGCGTCTTTGCTGTCTCTGCAGCTGCCCCCGAAAAGGCGCTTGGGAGGGGAGTCACATGAGCCTCTGGCTCGGGCACAAAACACGCTTTCTTCCTAAATCACGGGCAATTCTTCTCCCTGAAAAGACTGAGATTGTTCATTGTTCTAGGAAATGTGAAAAGAGAGAGGAGCGGATGCAGCCTAATGATTATAATTGCCAGCAGGACGAATGTCACTCAAGGCCGCTGATATTTGAGCAAATGTCAGCGAAAAGCATGCTGCTTCCGAAGGCTTCAAGGTGGCACCGCGTCAGGATTGCTGTCGGGCTCCCTGGGTCTCTGCATGGCCCTGTAGCTCGAGATCACCTGTAGCTCAGGCTCAGCTCATCCTCTTCAGCAGAGCCCTCAGGAAACCGCAGCACGTGCACCTCTCGCTCCTCGGCCTCCGCCTAAGGGCCCAGCCTGGCCAGAAGGCCAGCAACCTGGCTCTCCCTAGGGACTCTCAGAGTCTCACTTTCCTGCACCCTGCATGGTAGCACCTCAGAGTGGACTGAGTCACACCACAAGTCTAACTATAACTCCAAATGGGGCACACTGCGTCTCCCTGCTTGATACTTGAAATGGCTTTGAGGGTGCTGGCTGCCTGCCCCCTCCGCTGGGAAAGCATCTGATAATTTTGTGTAGGGGACCTTAGGTGCTGTCAGGAGCTGGAAGCAATCTCAGTGGCAGGCCAGCCCCACTGGTTAATCATTGCCAGAGATTAGAGTGTGATGTTAACTTGTCTCAAAATAAATCCTCATTCCAACAAATCCTCATTCCAAAAATGTCATGACCTAGGGCAACTTAATGGTGTAGTTTGCAATCAGTTTGTCTTGCTGGCTTTACTGAGAAATCATATGGAACCCAGACTGGTGTTCTATGGGGATATTGTGGAGGTTTTTCCTTTGGCCAGGACCAGAAAATATTCCTAACGGAAATAATTTCTCCAGCGTTCTCAAGGGAGCAGAGCTTTGAGACTCCTTCTCCCACTCACTCTCGATGACTTCACATTTGTCACTTGTCAGCAGAGACCCTCCACGTGCTGCAGGCAGGGCTTTGGCTGGGGTGCTCAGTCACCACAGTCGGATGCGCAATGTCACCCTCTCAGCGCTTTCTGAAGGTCCCTCAACCGATGACCCAACATTCAGTGCAACTTCCAGAGCCCCTCTTTCGTGGACAGAGCAACTCTTAGCCAAGCTCCCAGAAGAACTGCGGGGCCTGAGGACCCCTCTGGTCTTCTGCCAAAATTCGCACCTAGACTGTGTTCTTGCCCATCTTGTCCCTTACCTGGCCACCATGGCACATCCTGTCATCCAAGCCTCTACCGGTGCATCATATAGTAAGAAAGACTTGAGGACAGCCCACAATGCTGCCTCTGGAGAAATCTGGCTTCCCCAAGGGGATTCACTTGCTTTCTCTTTCTAAACACTGAAGTTCAATAGCAGGTTTCTGGCTTGATCTTGGCTTTGGGTCTCAGGAAGCCAGAGCCCATTTTCTGTTGTTCTTTCATTATGTTGCTTTGGCGGGCCTCATAATTCTAGGCTCAGGTAATTCTTCCTAGTCAGCCTTTGCAGATCCTAACGTACTGTTCTGTAATTTTTTCTTGCTCATATATGCATTTTATGAAAATCACCTGAAGTAATCTGTGGAAAGCAATGGGATTCTAAATCAACAAATAAAATTGATGAATAATGGACCTGAAGAATTAACACATGATTAAGCAAAGTTATGCCTACTTTGATAAAGCATACTGTTCCGCCCATAACCCAACTTGCAGTGTGCTAAAAGCTGGAATGCCAGCAGTTTCCTCGTGTGCTTTCTACCGCTCCACTCCCCTGGTGACAGTGGCAGTGCTCCTCGAGAGGGGACGCAAAGCCATCTAGCTCTCTCAGCACTGGCACAAGCACTTCTGGATCTCCAGGAACTCTCAGCATCCAACTCTCCCATCAGCTTGTGTCTGACTGATGTACGGATAATCATAAACGGGTAAAGATGTGAACCATGGGAACTTCTGGCTAATCAGAGCCTAGGCTGATCCTCCATCTGCGCTGCTCGACACTCAGTGGCGAGCACACAGATTTGGAGCCCCCAGGTAAGGCTCATCCTGCAGATTGGGTGGAAGAGACTTGGGTGTGAACCACGCCAGCACCTGCACCTCGGCCAGTCCTGGCCTCTGCCTGAGGTGAACACCTTCATCCAAAATCTCAAGGGCCGGATGTTGCATCAACCAGCTGCTCCCAGGACCATCAGCAAGATGATTGAGGGGGCTGGGGAGATAGCTCTGTGGCACACATGCCTCCCTGGTGAGTGCAAGGTTGTGAGTTCAAACCCTGGTCCTGCAAGGAGAAGAAAAGAAAAAAAAAGCAAGATGATTGGCTCGGAATTGGATGAAACTTCTATTTCAGGGCCCTTGCCCTGTATGGGCTGGTGCCTAAGACCCTGGGAAGGGCTCTTGCCACGTGTCCTGATGGCCATTATTCCATAGACTTGTCGAAGTCATGAAGTTGGGCCACCTCTAAACCAACCCACCTCCACATCTTCTCTGTTGTATGAGTGCTAGTGGTGGAGAGGCCAGGTGGACCAGTCAGTGCTCACTGGAGAAGTAGATTTAATTCTAATTTTAATTTTTTTGTGCATTTAGTACAGGGGATACAGGGTCTACAGAGTTTTACTACGCAGATTAGACTCCTAGTGATCCTCCTGTTTTCAGCCTCCCAAGTGCTGGGATTGTAGGCATGCACTACCATGCTCAGCCTCAGTCACCATCTCAGTGCACCCTGGGGGCGAGGCTGACATGGCAGGCCTGGGGATCGAACCACAGCTGCTACACTCTGCCTGCACAGGTGCTTTAGACCGATGAGCTATCAGGCCAGCCCTGGAGAAGTAGATTTAAGATAAAGTGGGCTCATGCATGTGAGTTTATAGGCAGTCAAAGGCCAAAGGCCTGAAGCTCACTGCAGGGTCCAGTGAGGCCGCGTTGGGAAGCTGTGGTGTCTGTGACGGAGGCTTCAGGGTCTGCTGGAGTCCAGGCGATGACGACCCAAAGGTGAGCACGAAGGCTGGAGCTCTGCTGAGGAGCAGACGTGCAGCCGCCTTCTCTGGTCCACTTTCTCTTCCACTCCAACTTCCAGCTGATGGTTGGTGCCGGCTCACATCAGTGGGCTTCCACCTTCAGCAATCCACTCAGCAGTCCACACCCAGACTTAGGCTATACTAACCAGCTGGGAGTTTCTAACCCAACTTAACTTTCCCACTAGGGAAAGGAGCAACCTTTCAAGAAGCTGAGCTGTAAACGTCATTACTGTGGGGCCAGTGGGATGGAAGGCTCAGGGGCTCAGTTCAGAACCAAGAGGTTCCTTACCTGTAGCACCCCCTCCCCAAGTCTCCTGGACAAAAATCCTCGAATGCCCTGCAAGCAGACAGGAAAGCGTTGAGTCAGCCACTCTTCCGTGCGGGACACCGATCCCGAGTGCTGGGCTGAGGTTTCTGGTGCTTAGCCCTGCTGTCACGCATGACCGGCGCTGGTTGTAAAGCTGAGACCCTTCAAGGCCAAGTTAGTAAAGCTGAACGACATGATCCACCCTGCAGAGGAATGTCTGGGCTGCGTTTCCAGCCCCGCTATGGAGAGCGATAAATCAAAATTGTTGACTATCGAGGCAGTCAAAGGCTATACAGTCAAATGGAAGGGGAGAAAGTATTACAGAGGTACCAGGCAGTTAATAAAAGCATCACAGGGCTGGCCAAATAGCTCAGCTGATTAAAGCGCCTGCAAACAGGCATGGGGGCCAGGGGTTGGATCTCCAGGCCTCCTGCTCCAGCCTGCCCACCTGGGGGCACACTGAGACACTCATCAGCAATTGAAACTGGACCTGCTGTTGCACGTCTGTAATCCCCGCTCTTGGGAGGCTGGAGACAGGTGGATCACTATGAGTCCGATCTAGCAGTGAGACCCTGGACAACCTGTAGACCCATCCCCTCCCGAAAAAATAAAGCAGCACAGTTTCTATGGATTTTGTTGTATATGTTACTTGTCTTCTTTTAAAAAGTTGTGGCAACTTGTTACCATTTCTTTCCAAGTCTAAATAAATTTTCTCTTCCTAACTTGGCGTCTGTAGTTGTTTTCTTCTTCTTAAAGAGAACTCCAACCCTGAGCACTGGTACACAAAGCCCGCCTCCTGCCCTGTCTCTCAGAGTGACTCTGATTAGCCAGTCCAGTATACGTGGATACCCACTTTTCTGCTGGGGTCCCCGCACTCACTTTCCACCAGCATCCATGACTGGCCCATCTTTGGGACCAGATGTCCCTTACGAGCATGCAGCACCCTTGCTGGGCTGGAATCTGCTGTGAGAGTCACCATGAGTAACAGAATCTGTCACCAGCGGTCCCTGGCTGAACTCGGTCCCCAGACCTAGGTAGCCCACTCATCCTTAGCCAGTGGTGGGCATCCCTCCTAAGACCAGGCAGAGCTGTCCGGGATCAGACGGTGGCTTGCAAGGAGTGCTATGAGTCTCCTTCACTCTGAGGCCCCAGCTGCCGGCCCTGCCCTAAGGGAGGCTCTCATGGGTGTGGAGAGAAAATCAGCTGTCTGTTCTTCGGGCATTGCAGTTCCATCTGCTTGAGTGTGCGGTGTGCTGAGCCGACATCCCCGCGTCAATCTCCTGGATGCCAATCTTAGACTTCTGTCCATAAAATAAGAAAATACTGGCTTTTAACCTTTGGGTTCTGGGGTACCCACTACCACTGGCAGCAGTGGCTTTTGCAATTAATATTATTTTGATTAGCAAGTTATGTCATCTGACTCGTAGACAGAAACACTACATGAGAACAGTGAGTGACAGAGCCCTGCAGGATGCCGGAGGCTGCTCCCCAACTTGAAGTCCTCCCACCCCACTCAGTGCATGCACTGCTCCCTTCCCAAGCCTGGGGTTCCCCCAGCTTCTGCAAGAAGGACATCATGAGAAGCTTCTCTGGCAATGTCGCTTGCACCCAGCTCTGTTATATCCTAGGAGGCTTCGGCTCTGCAAGTCCAATTTCGCTGTCAAAACAAGGAAATGAAGCTAATCCTGCATGAGTGAGCCTCGCTGGCCCCTGCGGGCTTCAGGTGACCGCCTCCCCCTCTGGGGTCCACAACCACCCATGCAAAGGCCACTTCTGAATTCCTGCCATGGGTTAGTGGAGGCTCACGCCCCTCCTCTTTTCAGAAAAAGTGTTATTTCAGTTTTCACATGGACCACAAACCTTACAGAAATAACCACCCTCAAGGTGTAGTTGCTCAAAATTGAGTCGACCACCCCTTCCACGCTAATTACCCCAGCAATCAGGTGCTTAAAATGGTACACAGCGTCCACCTCCAGGGCCGGAAGGGAGGAGAAATGAGTTTTTCAGAATAGTGATTTAAAAACCATTTCCACATTTGGAAAAGATGTGAAGTTCATAGCCAAACTTAGCTGCGTCCAGTGCTCTCAGAAGGGGGACAGACGAGGGCCTAAATAAGCAAAGGCTGCCAGCAGGCCCTTGGGTTCATCAGCCCAGTGACCCAGGCCGCAACGCACTGGTGCCACTGCACCATGCCAGTTGCCACCACATCCCGCACACTGAGCTGGGGCCTGGAAAGGCAGACAGGGCAACTAGGGCTAGTGGAGGCTGAGTGGCGACCACGGGGCCACATGAGTGGCCACGGCCTGGGACCCAGAACAAGGTTTACAGAGCACACCTGATGCTGCATCTGCCCTGCATCTTGATCACTTGGTTTTTACCTGGGAGCACCTCACAGCTCCCACAGGGTTGAACCACCCCTGGCTCTTGGGCAGGGACTCCAAACTGGCTTGGCCAAGGAGAGGTCACAACTCCTCCTCTATCCTGATCAACTGGGGCATAAAATCCACGAGCCAGCCAACCACAGTCATAGGGCCACAATCTTTGGACCATGCTTCTAGAATTCCTAGGAAAGAGGCTCGTTTCTCCCATAAACTTGGATCTTCCATCTTTGGAATACTGTCTGAGAACGAAACACATACAGACAACAGCAGAGGAAAAGATGATGAGGCAGGAAGATCTCAGTCTCAAGCCCAGCCCAAGCCACTTAGCAACTTAGTCGGACGCTGGCTCAAGCTTTCAGAAGCTCTGCATAAGGAAGAAAGGAAGAGAAAAAGAAGGAAAGAAAGGGAGAGGAGTGACTTAGGGAAAGAGGGAGGGAGGGAGGGAAGGTGGAAGGGAAAGAGGGAGGGAGGGAAGGAGGGAGGGAGGGAAGGAGGGAGGGAGGGAGAGAGGGAAAAAAGAAAGGTGGAAGGGAGGGAGGGAAGAAAGAAGGGTGGAAGGGAGGGAGGGAGGGAGGGAGGGAGGGAGGGAGGGGGAAATAAAAGAAGATAGAGGAAGAGGAGTAGACCGCCTTTTCTGAACACCAGATCCAGTTTCCTCTAAGGCTAGACTAGGACTTTGGGTCATTTAAACCAATGAATCCACTGCCACGAGCACGCGTGTGGGTCACTGGTGACATGTACCAAGACGCTCCAGTTCACCATCTACAGGGCATGTGGCAGGAAGGACCCTTCCGAGTCTAAGAGGAGAAACCAGGTGTTGCCAAAGCAACAGCTTTGACAAATGAAAAGTGATTAGAAGTGGCACATGTCACCTCCAGAGAAAAAATAACAAGCAAATGAGTTACTGAAGATTTTTTTTTGCAGCTCTTTTAAAAAATTATTTATGTGTTTATTTATTTATTTGGTACAGGTTCTCACTACGCAGTTCGGACTTGTAGTGACTTTTTGGTCTCAGCCCACCTAGCGCTGGAATGACAGACGAGCACCACTGTGCCTTTGATTTGAGACTGGCACAGCATGCAGTACTGGGGATTGAACCAGGTTCTTGTGCTTGCCAGGCAGGCGCTTAGACTGTCGAGCTCTCTCCTCAGCCCTGAAGGTAATTTGTCTGTGCAAGCACGGAAACAGAAGGGAGCTGCACTGCCCTAAGTCCAAGCCTCTGGCCAGCAATGATGGACACCCAGCAAGGCCAGGAGGCAAGCAAACAGGCAAAAGTGAAGCTTCACAACTCGCTGGTGTTCTGGGCTTCTTTATTACAGCAGCAAAGCCTGTCTCATCCGCAGTGATACAGACACAGCACCGTGGATCAGCTGGAGAGTTCAAGCAGAGCACAGGGCGGGGGCCACCCTCCTGCGGGTGTTTCGCTGGGTCTGTCTGCCTCAGACTGCAGTGTGAGGGGAGAGGTGGACGGGAGGCCTCACAGCCCGATGGACCCGGAGGGCCACTGGACCAGGCAGACAAACACGAGACAAAGGCACAGAGATAGAAGAAAACGGGAGAAAAGTCTCACACCTGCTGGTAGCCTGGAAACATCTGAACATGCCAGAGAGGAATAGCTACCAAAAAAGATAAGAGAAATGGAACATGAAGGGAAATACAAAACCGAGCACACCTAGAAGGCGGACACGGAGGACCCGTGGGCGACACGGGGCACATGCCTGTGTGTGGCCTCCGTGACTCAGCCCCAGCTCACTGGCGCACCTGCGTGGCTACCTGAGAAGGCCCTCAAGAGGCCAGGACTTTAAGGGGTGACCGTGGGGTGCTGTGGGTCCTGGCTGGGTACAAGAGTCCCGAAGATGGCAGACTTAGGAAGTAATGTGCTTTTTTGTGCTCCAGGAATTCTAAACCTACTCATCATTTTAGTGGTATATTATTGCATAGCAAATTACCTCACAAGTTGGTGATTCAAGACCCTGGACCTATTTATCATATTCCAAATTCTGTGGCTCAGGATCTCCTGCGAAGTCACAGTGATATCTGAAAATGCCTCTACCAAGATGGCACATTCATGTGGCCCCGGGGCAGGAGGCCTGGGTTTCCTGCCACAGGGAAGCTCCACAGGGCTGCCTGGGCATCTTTCCAGCATGGCAGGTGGCTAGAACTGTGGTGCCAGTAGGGATAGGGGAGAGAGAGAGAGAGAAGAGGGGAGGGGATGGTAGGAGGGAGGAGGAAGGGAGGACAGTGGGGAGGGGAGGGGACAGGGGAGCACAAGAGAGAGGGGAAGCCAGAAGGTCATCTATGACCTAACCTTAACCCTTAGACCCATCTCCTTGGAAGAGCTGAGCCGAGACATTCAATCTTGATGCACCTCACGGAAGGAATCCGGAAGCGGAAGAGCAACAGCGATGCTGGCATGTTCCAGGAGAGCAGGCAGGGTCAGCAGGTGGACGTGGATGCTGGACTCTGCTGGGGGCGCAACACGGTGGATGCGTCGGGACCTCGCTCCTGCTCCTGCAGACAGCCGCCGCCCAAGGCAGGGTGGACACCGAGAGGGAGGTCGGGGACCTGCCGAGGGGCACGCGTAGGGCCACGGTGGACAATGGTGGGAGCAGCGGAGGAGCGAGAAGCAGTCTGCAGAGCGCGGGGAGAGTCCCTGCTGCCCCCATCGGGCATTTATCCTGCATGCTGCTGCTTCAGAGAAAACAGTGCCGGGAATGTTTGCGGAGCCGTGGCCTTCAATGTCACACTTGGTCACCACACGTTGCTGAGCGTTTCCTCCGCGTTCTGCGCCGTTCGGGCCACGCTCCACTTGCCGAGTGAAAGCGTCAGCGCGTGGCTGGGGTGGACGATGGCAAGGCAGCCGAGGTCCCGTGGCCAGACCTCTGGGTGGGGCAGGGCTCAGAGTGACAGGCCTCAAGGTCTGTTGGTGGAAACTACGGCTGAGTACTCCCAGACGTCTGCTACGTGGCCGAAGGCGCGGGCTGTGGCACTGCTCCCCAATGTTTTCAACATTACATCACCTCAGAACCCTATTACATCAGCTGTGAAGGACGCGGGGCTGGTATTTCTGACTTTTCTAAAAAAAAAAAAAAAATATTTCTGCTCCGTCTGGCAATAATTTCGACTCCTGACCGGTGGCTTTGGAGAGCCGCGTGAACTCATTCCTTATAAAACAAAGCATATTTGTACCCAGAATCCTAAAGCACATGGATTCCAGGAAACAATTGCTTTGGAGTGCCTAGAAATGATGGAATAAATAATGCAGGAACCATGGGAAATGAGGGAAACGTTACCGACCCATAAGCGGCTCCTTCTTCTGAGGATCTCCGTGGCAGCCTGTCCACCTGGTGTTTGCTTTCCCTCCAGAGCTAATGAAAGCCACCTTCCTCCCTGAACTCCGGAATGGCTCAGCTTTCTTCCAGCTTGGTTTCTTGCAGGACTCATGGAAACTGATCAAATGGAAAGAGAAAAAGTGGAAAATCCGATTAAGCCACCAAAGTGTTGCATCATTCTGTCCTCCCGGAGCAATTAGCCCAGCCATCCTCAATTCAGTTTCCTATTTGGCTAAGCTGGCAAAATTGAGCTGCAAACTGCTTCTTCGCCGAGTTGTCCCTCGGTGTACTGTCCCCGAGAGCACTGGCTCCAAGGTTGGAGGTAAAACAAAGCTTCGGCTAGCCACACTGCTGACGGACTGTTGTTCTAGCTAACTGAATCTGCCGGTCAGACCAGAAACTCTCTCTCCCACCTCCCCAAATCACCACCATGTTCTCCACACCCCAAAACACAGCTGTGGCCATCTCAGCTGCTTCCCCTTGGCCTTTCTGCTTTGTGTTCCGGTCAGTGTGCGCATCGCCTCAAGCGCTTTGGGACCCAGGGAGCACTGGACGCAGCAGGGCAGGGAGCCGCAGGGGAGGAAGCTGCAGGGGAGGAAGCCGCAGGGGAGGAAGCCCTGCGAATCTCAGCCTCCCACACTCACTCTCAGACCATCTCAGTCATCTTCTAACCCTGTGTACTGAGCAGGGTGCTTTATTTGGTCTGCTTTTACTGGAGGAGCACACTGGTCCCCAGCATATGGGATTGGAGCCTTTCATCATAAGTGATGAACAAAATGCCTAGAAATATTAGGTGATGAATGATAAAACCCAAGCTGTATGCCAGGAGCTTTTTTTTTTTTAAATGTATTTGGTACAGGACCTACAGAATGTTCAGGGTCTCACTATGTAGACTGGACTTGTAGTGATCCTCTTGTTTTCAGCCTCCCAAGTGCTGGGATTACAGGCATGCGCCACCATGCCCCTTCTCAATGGCCATCTCGGCGTGCCCCAGGAGTGGGACTGGCACGGCACGCTGAGGATCAGTCCCCGGCTACTGCACTCTGCCTAAGCAGGCGCTTTAGTCCACTGAGCTATCTGGCTGGCCCTTATGCCAGGATCTTAGAGAAAAGCAGCAGGAATGATGGCGGTGCTGGTACTGGTGATGGTGATGATGCTAGTGGCGGTGGTGGCGGTGGCAGATACAGGACAGGAGAAATCAGAGGTGGCTAGGCAAGTGACCCATCCTTGAGGGAAGAAGCTGAAGCAGCCACAAGTTGGCTTAAGGCAACAGGAGTGTGATAAGAAGGGCAGTGAGACGCAAGGGGTTTTCCAGGAATGACGCCGACCTGCTCGGTGCGGCAGCTTTCAGGCCAGTGGCTGAGAGCTCTTGAGGACAGCCAAGTGCTAGTGGGGCCCCAGAGGCAGCCTGTGCCCATGGACGAGAGCAGAGATCCTGAGGAGAGGTGCCATGAGGAAAGGGGGCGATGCTCACCGTGGCCATGTGGTTCTCGGCGATGCCAACCCATCAGCCCAGGGTGGCCTTGAGAAAGAGCAGAGCTTGAGATGCCACTGTGAATGTCCTGTGGACAGTGGTGTGGGCATCCTCAGGGGGTAGCAGCGTGGGGCCCCGTGGACTGCACGGTGGAACTTAGAGGACGGCTGCGTGAATACATGTATGAAATGACGAGCTGGCACCTGCTGCAGAGGCAAGCGACAATCCACGGCTCCTCCACACACAGCCCGTTTCCTGTCATGCTTACCCGTGTGGAATCACCTTAGACAGGGCATGGGGCAAGCACTCCATGGAGACCTGCCCGGCCCCGAGCTGTGGTGAGTGAGCCTTCCTGTGGCTGTGGGACAGCCGGCAGGCCCAGGAGCGAAGCGTCCCTGTGATTGCTCATAGCCTGCTCCTTCCAACCCGGAACTTGTCCCTTCGAGGCCTTGATAGGCACTGGCTTCTCTCACAGGCTGGCACTTGGGGCAGACCAGGCGACCAGCAGAGCAACGGGTCCTGGCAGCTGAAAATCCTCCCCTGGGACACACGTGGTCTCTGTGGAGTGACCACACCCCTCTGGCAGTGCCCGTGTTGGGAGGTGGCCTCAGGAACAGCTCTGAGGGCCTGGACCAGGGGTCCGGCACTGTAGCTGCACCGACAGTGTGTGCCAGTCCTTCTATCCCCGTAGTGTGGCCTCTTCAGCCTCGGGGGCAGAGAGGCGAGACGCACCTCATCAGGGTCTGTGACGCTGAGGGTGAGGAGCCCACCTGACTGGCTTTGAGGTCCACCCAGTGACTCTGGCAACTGGTGGGTCATGCTTGGCATGGCTGGGTGGATCGTGGCTGTGTGATGTCAGGCTCCGGACTTGGTTCCTGGCCCTGCCTCTCAGGCACTGCTCCATGCTCTGCTTCCTGACACCACAAACCAAGCAGCTTTGCTCCGCCACGCCCTACCGCCATGATGCTCCTGCTGTGGAGCCAGCTGATGTGGACTGAACTCCTGAGAACGACCTGAAGGGTGTCTCACCAGAGGGTGCCCTGCCGGGTACAGCACAGGAAGCGGAGCAGCATTTCTTCCTAACTTTCTCTTGGTGTCACTTAGAGGGCTGGAGGGACCTTTGGTGACTTGAGAAAACAAAAGGGAAAGGCACGCCTAGCTCCACGCACCAGTGCTGGCCGTGGCTGGGTGTGGACAGCCCCAGGGGCTCACCCATGTATATGAGCTATCAGAGAACCAAGCAGGGTGAGCTTCGGGGTCGGATTGCATGTGAACAGATGTTAAAACCAATGAAATAATATTTGTCCTGGCAACGCTGCCTGGCGTGAGCATGACTGCTGATTAACATGGAGAAAAGAAAGAGCATCAGCGCTGAGGACCAAGCGGAGGCCACTGGGGTGACGCCTGCTGATGCCTGGTGGCCCACGCACCTCTGAAGCTCACCTGGTCAGTGCCCCATTTCTCCCAAAGGTCAGGAAATGCTGAGGATCTCTCATCTCCTCACAGCAATCTCTGAGGAAACGCGTTGGCAGAGATCGAGGGTGGCCAGCAGTTCCCTGACTCTCTGTGGTGAATTCCCAGATAAGGGCACCAAAGGCCAGGACGCCTGGCCCTGGGCAGGCCTCCCAAGAGTGTAGAGTCTCCCTGGAAGCCTGGACTCCCAGAGCACCTGCCTAGAACACAGGGTGAAGTCGCCTCCTCCTGACCCTGGGCCTGGTAGTCAGAGAATGATGGAACTGGTGAGAACAAGAGCCACTGCCCACAGGCGTCTGAGGATGAATAATTCTTACTTGCAACGTACGAGCCCCAGTGTGGACACTTTTGGGGACCTGAGAGTCCCCACAGCAGCTATGCTCATGCATAAAGGGAAGAGAGAGAAGGTGAAGCTTCCCAGCTCCTTGTCCACAAGACCCAGACACCAGAATCCCTGTGAAGGGTCTTGGGCTGTCAGCCCTGGTCCTCAGCCCATGGCGAAGCAGCTGCCCACGGAGGCCCCCAGTGGCCATGAATTGAATGCCCTCTTTAAAAATTGCATAGAATGGTTGGTGAAATAGCTCAGCAGACTAAGCGCCTTGCTTAGGCAAGTGTAGAGGCCAGGATTCAGTCCCTGGCACCACATGTCATGCTGCCCCCAGCGCCGGGGGCCTGAGTGGGCAGCAGAGACCAGGCATGGTGGTGCAAGTCTGTAATCCCAGCACTGGGGAGGCTGAAAGCAAGAGGAGCACTATGAGTCTGAGCCACGTGGTGAGACCCTATATGAGATACATTAAAAACTTTTTTTTGTATAGAAATTTAAGCCAGTTGTGAATAATTAAGAAAGGAGGAACTTAAAGAGATTATTAGGTCCTAGCAGCTTTGGCCCTAAGAATGGATGTACACGTTGACAGACACACAGGATAATGGCTTATGTCTCACGTAGGTCTATTATATAAGCCAATATGGCGCTGCCCAGCATGCTGATCTGTCACGCCCTGACCCAGCCAAGGATCCTCATCAGATCCTGGACAGATGCAGCCACCATGCTGTAGCATTTCCCACCTCTAGAACATGGAGCCCAATGAATTGTCCCTTAGGAATGGCCCAGTCTCAGGGATTGAGGTTTAGCAACAGAAAAAGGACTAAAATACCAGTGCAAGGCTTATCTCATCATGGGTGGGTGCTCTGTGGTCACCTTAGTCCGGGCTGGACTGTCCCCCAATGAGAAGACAGAGTGCACACCCCTAGGTCAAAGCAGACTCCTGGGACTCTGTCATGGAGGAACCCTCGGGGTGAGTCTGAGAGAGCTTCCAAGTGGGCCCTGTGCTCCAAGGAGGCGCAGATGCCACAGGGCTTCTGTGGAGCAGTGGGCAGTGAGCTACTGGCCGTGACGCTGACAGCAGCAGAGGTCCTCAAAATACAAAGGGCACTAGAGTGCCCAGCATCTTGTTCCAATAGTTCAGGACTCTTCCCACACTTTGTGAGTTTCTGCTCCATCGTTGTTTTCTCCATCCCTGGCAGTAAATCATAAAATATGCAGCAAACCAAAAAATCCTGACTAAAGCTAGAGCCTCAGTGGCTCTTCTGTTTCCTCGTTTCACTCGAGGATTTGTTTTCTTTTGAGGAGCCACCCTCACTTCTACCGTTGTTGTCAAGAATGCGCTGAACGTGCCAGGAGCCCTCAGCACTTAAGAAACCAGCTCCTTGCCTGAGAACGGGTTCGCTGCCACAGCTGCTCTGCCTAAAAGTGCCGTCATCATTGTCTTCAGCAAAGGAAAGCGCATTTTTAAAGCCACTAACTCTCGTCAAACATCTACAATGTCAACAGCATTTTATTAGATCATGATAAATACAAGAAAACAACTATTTCCACATCTTTGAAGTTCAAATGAGTTATGGACCATCAATATGGCAAGAGCCACTAAACTTACATATTAACACTATGTGTTCAGAGAATGTTTTATTTAGGGACAATGTCCCCATGCCACATGCATGAAGACAAGCAGGACATTCAGAGGCTGGCACCCTACGACGTCCTAGGAAATAATTAGTTGATATGAAATGCACAGTTTATTCCAGGCCAGGCTAACAGGTAGTACTCAAAATATTTTATTCCATTTGACTGCTTCAAAATCTCCCAAGGGAGACCCTATGCCCATGGTAGAGATGAGGAGACTGAGGCTCTGGAAGCTGTGATAACCTGCTCCCCCGGAACTCCTGCGTGGCAGGTACATCATGGGAAAGGACAATGAAGGGGTTCGCAGGCTATCAACATAGCTGCAAAGTGGGGCTCATGGCACCCTGGGGCCCACAGGCCCTCCCAGCCGCAGCCTGGGTCTCACAAAACCCAAGAGATTCACCCAGCCCCACTTTGCACGGAGCTCTAAGCCACTCAGAACAAAGCCCAGCGGGCAGCATGTCCAACTGCTAAGAGCGGCTCACCGTGACTGCGTGACCGCAGCTTTCCTGTGAGCACTTTCTGTACTTGCCCAGGGCCTTCTTTGAGCGCAGGCCTCATCTCTACCTAGAAAAGTACGGAGGTGAGCTCCCTCACACGAGCTGACACAGCTGCGGCGGACATGAAGGAGGGTCTGCTCGAGCCTCCACTCCTCCTGCTGCCACCGCCAACTCCAGAGTTTGGAAGCTCCACTATGGCGCTCGGAGCCAACCAGAACAGGAGAGTCCAATCCGGGGACAGTGCCATTCCGGCCGGAGTCATCAGCCATGGCTGCCCAGCAGCCTGGTGGTCAGGGAGCCAGATCCATGGGTGGCAGCAGAGCCTGGGACCATGGCTGGGAGGAGGAAGAGACTGCTCAATGTCCACCAGCTGGAGCAGGTGCGGGCCACAGGCAGATGGGGGGGGGGGGGGCAGAGGGAGCAGCCCCTGAGAAGGATGGGGATTCCTGGGGGATGACAGCACTGTAACAGCCTATTATTAGAAGCCTGAGCCTCTGCAGCCAGTGGCATGGCACCCACATGTTGTTGGGGAGAGGCCCAGCTGGGACAGAAACCCTGGGCCAAGAACATTCAGGAAGAACTGAGTTTGGAGGTGAACATGGGGCAGGGCCACCACAGAGCCCGAGCCAGAGGCTGAGAGTCAGATGCATGCATCCATTCTGTGGGTAAACTCACTCATCCACCTTAGCCGGCTCAGCCTCTGGCCCCAGGCCATGCTCTCGCCTGCTGCTTTGACCTGAAGGTCTTTCCTGCTGGGAAGGAAGCGTGGGCAGTGACTCGGCAGAGGGCGCGGTGTGGAAGTGGCCAGCGTGGCATTCCCAGACATGGGCTGCAGCCCGAGTGACACGTGAAGCAGGAGGATCCCCTCCAATTAACAAGCCCACCCTCCTATAGGAGACACACATGGCCCCAGAGCAGGCCCCTCCGCAGCAGACACCTACATGTCCCCTCCTAGGCCACCCAAGGAGGCTGCCTCTCTCCTGGCTCCAGCGCAGCTGCCGCTGCTCTACTGGGATAAAAGAAATGACCATAAGATAAAGCCCACAGTTCATCAGGCATGGTGGCCCACGCTTGCAGTTCCAGCACTCTGGGAGGCTGAGGCAGGGGACTCTGCTGGGAAGAAGAGGGGGGGGACTGGCTGCCTCCCTCCCTGCATCAGGAGAGTCTGACATTGGTTCTGAGGCAGGCAAAAGTCATCTCCAAGCCTGGGGAAGGCAGGGACTCATGGGCTACCCTATCTCCCACCCCCCACAGCCACTGCCTATTCAGCCTGGTTCAGAGGTCTTGCTGCATTGTGGAGAATGTGGAGAAACCTGACCTGTGTTTGCTAAGGGGTGCAGTACAGAAGCTCCGCCTCCCCCAGCTGACCCGGCCTCCTAGGGAGGTGAGCGTGGGGCACTGGGACCGGAGTCCAGCTCTAGACTAGGCTCCAGCATCAGCCTGGAGGTTAGAAAGTGGAGAGGGAACAGCAGCGTCCCAGGGCTGGGTTGGTGCGTTCTTCGCAGGGTTTCGGGAACACTGCCTCCAGGACAGCGCATGTGGCTCAGAAGCCCAAGGTCATGCCGGCCACCACAGGCCCATCAGTCAAGGCTGGGGTGCAGCTCCAAGGCTCAGGGAGGCAGGGAGGTGACATCTGTGGCATCACTCAGCGAAAGCTCGGGTTTCCCCAGCCGGGCTCTTTCCTGGCCGACCTTTCGGCCTCTGATTTCTTCTGGGTGAACCTTGTGCAGCCTGCTGCACGGTCGGGGGCTTGCTGCAGCCGGGCAACCTGGGGCTAGTGGCCAGGGCAGGCATGGACATGGGGCCAGAGGTCAGTGGCCTGCTGACTGCATGTGGCACAGCAGTCGTTTAGCCACGTGACACGGGCCCCATCCGTGCACTCACTGCACAGAGCCGGGAGAAGCACCTATGGCAATGTAGGGTTTCAGAGGCGGGAAGGGCAGGCCCAGCGCAGAAGGAAAAGTCACCCACGGGCACAGGACGTTTTTAAACAGTGCTAGGACTTGCGACCTGGGTCCCCTTCCATTGTCCTGAGAGACCTGGTGTTGTGTCTCCTACTGAAATCCCCCTGCTTCTTTCTGGTATGTCTGGGGATCCAGGTCATGATTTCAGGAGCCCCTGCCCCGGGAGGTCTCGTGACCCACGGGGTGACCAACTATAAGCTAAGTGCGGGAGGTCTTCCAAATTCAGAAGCCGGGCAACGGCGCCGCTCAGTATAGAGGCAGTGTTCTGCAGGCCGGAAGCCCTGCGGCCGTGCGTCCGACAAGGCAGCGACAGCCAGAATCTGGAATGGGTGCCCAAAACCCAACAAGGAAAGAAAGTAGCTTATGAAGAGACAGAGGCCGGGAAGACTTTTCTCTGAGGACAGATACAGAAGGCCAATAAGTACACTAAACAAGGCTTAGCATCACCAACGACAGAAAATACAGACCAGAGCTACAGTGAGCAGTTTCACCCGTTACAGCAGCAGTTATGAAAAAAGTAAGTAGCTGGAGATCTGAAGAGATAGGAAAACTCAGGCACTACCAAGAATGTGAAATCTAGCAGCTGCAGTGCCAAATGGCGTAGACGACCCCAGGAAAATTACCTAAGACTGCTGCCCACTCCAGCGGCCCCACCTTGGGGGGTAATGCCAGGGGCAGAGGAGGTGGGGCCAGATGTCACCCACCCATGTTCCTAGCAGCACTGTACACCGCAGTCCACACACACACACACACACACACCACACACACACACACACACACGCATACACCGCTCCCTGAACGTAAGCCCTGCCTGAAAATAAGCCCTCAGCGATTGTAGAAGAGACAGCCCCCCAAACGAGCCCTGTTGAATCTTTTTCTCTTCATGACAGCAGAGCATAGGCGGCCACCCTCACCCGCATAGTGTCTGTCCACACAGTGCGCTGCTGCTTAGCTATTTTGACTCAAATGCAACATGACAAACCCTGAAGACAATGCTGAATAAACGAGCCACAGGAGGACCAGCGTTTCCTGGATCCCGTTAAATGAGGCACACAGAGCATTGGGCTCCGGGACACAGGCGCGTAGGCGCCACCCAGGCTGGGGAGGGGAGAGGGGTCAGTGTCTAGCGGGTGATGGGAATATTCTGGACGTGGATGGTGATTTGCCACACAACGAAGGTACGCCCTCCGTGCCTCAGAGCTGCACACCGAAACACGGTTACAATGGCCCAGGTGGCCTTGTGCCCACTTTACCACGACTCCAGGAGCGTGGCCAGCTTAGTCATGCTCACTACTCCCATGGGCCTTGCCTCAGAAGGTCCCAGGGAATATGCCTGCCAGAGATTGGTCAGGGAAGTGAAGAGGGGGAAGTGTAGCAGAAAACCCGTCACCACCACCCCCAGCCAGTGGGCTCCAGTTTCTCAGTTGCCCAGGCAACAGTTCCTGTTCCCGGTCCAGTTACTATGATACACATTGTGTAAGCCACTCCCCAAGGAATGAGCCACTCTGCTTCTGTACTTCCTGCTTGCCTAGCCCACATAAGCCCTGGGCTACCAGAGATCAGGGCCTGACGTTCTGGGTATGATCCCCGATCAGTGCCTGTCGACGTACTAAATTTGCCTACAAATCAAGAAAAAATAAATAAATAAAAAAGAAGGGGTTTCATTAAAGTCAAGAAACGAATATAAAAACAGTGTAGTTGTTGGACGCATAAAAGAGCAACCTGTCCCTCTAAGTGCAGCGGCTGTGTTTAGCTCCCATGCCTTCATCTGTCCCATAATGCAACTCTCAGTGTCCAAGGGGAAGCTGATCCTAGCTGGGCGCAGCCAGCCTGGAGACAGACAGGGCGCTCCTGTTGTCTGAAGCCAGGCTGGACACCATGGTGGCAGGCACAGACCGAGCTACTCCCGTGGCCCTAGGCCCCTGCAGGTGGCCCTGGCACCCACAGGCCTGGATTTCCCAAACAGGGCTGGAGAACCCGAGGGCTGGGAATATGGATACAGATGCAGGCAGGAAGCATCGGGGTAGAATTTCTCTCGCTTTTCCAGTTCAACTCTGCTGTAAACCGGTCCGAGTGGTTTCATAGGCACGCCCTGTGCACACGGAGAAATGGACTGATTTTCCGCTTCACAGCCTGGCTTGTCCCACGCCCGGGTGGTCCAGGCCAGCCCTCCTTCTGATCCTGTTTGTCAAGTTCGCCTTACGTGCCCTTCCAGACTGTTTATCAGTGTAGGCTGAAGGCTTTGGGGACTGCTCTTTCAAGACACAGATACGCCCTGTCTCCACGGCTAATGGGCGCGTCACGTGGCGAGGCCCAGGGAGGATGGGACCTGCCCAGTGAAGGGCTAACTATGACAGAGATTAAACTCATTGTAAACAAGAAGGATTAAGAGGACAAAGCTGGGCTGCAAGGGGATCAAATGACACAGCGTGGCAGAGAAGAAAGGCTCCTTGGGGAGTTAGGGAGGGACCGGGCAGGGCTCAGGGCTGGTACCTTAGATTGTGCTCATAACATCAACCACTGGAACCTAGCAGACTGGAGGAAACGTGACCCAGGGTGGATGCAACAGAGGTCACATGACCCACACGTAATAAACTTTAGGGCCAGCTTGGCCACTATCGCTGGGGGTTTTGAGCTCAAAACGCCGCCAGCTGCTTGTTGCTTCTTGGCACGGAGCACCCTGGGGACATCTGTAGTGGTGGCGGCACCATCTTTTCTGTGAAGGCTTCTTGTTCACAGTGCATCTCGTGAGCGCTGGGCTGCGTAGCTGACGGCGGAGGCAACGGCAGCCAGGCCGGCTGTGTGGAGCACGCCTTCCCAGGCTGGTGCTTCTCTACTAGGCTGGCAGAGAAGCCAGGTTCCTTCCTCTCGCCTTTCAAAGCAATCTAAAGAGAATGAGAAAGAATCTGGAAATTCTGGAAACACTGAACATTGATTTGCTTTTAGAGAGTGAACTGGAGTCAGACGTTGTCCCCTGGCCTGGAGGGCACCTCAGTGGTGTCTCGGGGAGGGAACTTTCGGACCCTGAGTTCTGGGGGCTTCCACAGACATGAGATGCAGCTGCCCTACATGTCTGGGGTGCCATCACTGGCTGCAACAGTGGCTGCAGTCGGGGTGACCCAGGGGTGCAGAGACCCTTGGCAGTGTGAACCTGGAAGGGGAGCAGACGCTCGCCTGTGGATTTCTGAGCCTCGTTACAGTGAGCAGCAAAAGCAGTCAGTTGGGAAGGTGCCCATCGAGGCCCTTGTCCTGGGCCCCAGAGGCCCCAGATGTGTGGGATGCGTGGGAGAGGAGCTGCCTGACCGACAGCCATGCCCCACACACCATCACAACTGGATGCACACGCGCTGCAGGCTCTGTCGCCCACCACCGTCCACGCAGCTGCCACCCTGTGACCATGGAGGCCAGCACTGTGGTCATGCCGCCTCTCTCCCTCTGGGTGCCCCGACTGTGCCACTGCGGATCACAGAAGGCAAGGGGAAGGCTCCGGAGGTTGAGGAACAGCGCGTCCAGCCACACCAAAGCACGTGCTTGTCATCATGCTCCTGAGGAGGGGGCGCAGCACATGGGGCCCAGATGTGGCCGGCAGTGGCCACCCCTGTTACTTACTGTACACCACGGCAGTGTCATGCCGAGGACTCTGTGCCTGGGATCTCAGAAGAAACACCAGGCACCGCATAGCCAAGCAACACACTCTGAAGAGACACACGCCGGGCACACGCCTTCCAGGACCTCCCGAGGCTCGGGCTGCCTGCGGACCAGCAATGCTGTGGCCTGCCTGTGCTGCCGAGCTCTCAGCAGCTGAGGACGACTTAGGCTGCCAGCAGGAGTGATGGGGAAGACAGGAAGAGCCCTGAGACAGAACCGAAAACCAGGAACGCTTGAAATGACCCGTGTACAGTCTTGTACCAAGTTGCACCGATTTTCAAAAGCAAACTTAGGAAAGTTGATGTCGTTTGGGGTATTTACAACAGCAGCTCATGCTGTTTTCGTATTTCTTTTGCTATTTTGAAAAAGCACACAGGATAATTTTATAACGCAGACTCCCTATGGAGGTGAGGCTCTTCTTGTCATGTGCCTGGTACGTGGGCACTGAGCCCTTCTGCCCCACATGAGCGCCGGGCCTGACCCCATCTAAGCAAGGGCAAAGCGCTTGCCTGAGTTGTCTTTTTGAATCCAGATAAGTACACTACTTTCTGAAAACATTCAAGTATTCTGTTCTCTGCAGATATCTGGAACATATGTTTCTTGTGACAAGGAAGTGTGGCCTGGAGTCCAGCTGTGTCCACCCCACCTGAGTGGAGGCCACAGGGCTCTGCGTCCCCCTGTGCTGCACAGTAGGGCCTGGGCGAGCCGTGCAGGTTCTGTGTGGGAAAACTCCAGGTGCGTCCGCTTGTGGAGCTGCGTAGGCTGTGGTGGCACCGTGCGGACAGGTGCAGGCAGGATGTGAGGCGTGCTGGACACCATCGGCAGCGTCACTGTGACAGGCCCCCTGACCCAGGACCAGAGGGGAGGGGCAGATGGCCCACCCATCCCATCCCGCATCTGACCCTTGAGTGATTCTGACTTGAGAAAACCCGCATACACACACACCCCTCACACACACACACACCATCTTCTGCAGTCTCCAGGGCCGCAGGGAGCTGCAACGGGGTTTGCATGGTGCCCAGGGTTGAGGGCCTTTTGAACCCATCTTTCACCGTCTTCAGCAGCAGCCTCAAGGCCACTGGGACAGGCATGGGACATCTCATCACCTTACTGCTCCTTCCCAGGGTCCTCACCTCACGCCCTGGCACTTTGGCTGAAGGGCCGTTATCCTGCAGTTAGCCTTTCATCCATACATCACCCATTCACAGCCTGCCTCAGAGAAGGGAGAGTTAAGAGCACCCCAACATGCAGAGCCTCTGCCGTCACTCTGCTACGTGGCCCCCACACTCCTCCACCCAAAGCCAGCCTCTCAGCCCAGGAGCTGGAGTCCACCCCTTCCCAGCACTCCTGGCGGAAGTGGTTCCTGTAACCCTCAGCCCCGCCTTGCTGCCGGTGCGCATGCTGCACGCCAGCCGTCTCTCTCACCACAGAGTTCGTGGTTGACCGCAGCAACACCAAGTACGCAGGAGCGCAGTAAGCGATATTTGTAAAATGAAGAGTACAAAGCTTTTCCTGTGAGCCCGGAGTCCCATCCCACGTGGCTCCACCACCCTCTGCCGAGCGAGCTCTGGGCGGGTCACCGTGAGCTGCAGGTGCATGTCAAGCTATGGAAGCGTAGACATCTGTTCCTAAGCCCGTCCCCACGTACAGCAAGCTCTGCTATTTGGTTCTCTGTTCTGAAAACTGAAATGCACCGTGCAGGAGCCCTGGCCCCACCCATTCTAGGTGTTGCTGTGTTGCATCATCTTTCAGGTTCCTCAGACTCATCCCTCGCAGTGTGAGGGAGGCACGTGGGGTGGAAGTTCTCGGGCTTGGCCGATACCCTAAATGACACCTGAAACCTGTTTAAAATCCAAGCGATTCCTAGGACCAATATCAAATTCATCCTGTGTACATAAGTGTATGGTTCTGCTTCTGCTATGTTTCCTCTCTTTTCTGCTTCCATTTACATTCATTGTTTAATCCATAAGTCTTTGATTTCCATTCAGCTGTTATGCCTTTCCTTTTTTATTTCTTCTTTAGACTTCTTACACTAGGGAGACTATACGATATTTCCATATGTAGGTCTCATTTATTTCACTTATAAGTATATGTTCAATATACATCCATTTATATATGAAGTCTTCCAGTTTATCCCTCAAAAGATTTTCCACATTGATGATAGCATCATACAACACTGGAACTATGATTGGAACGTGTGTTGTGCTGGTCTTTTAGATGTATACTGCTTCTAATGT
>PVKN010000257.1:56909-90801 GCA_004027915.1 Capromys pilorides | reverse complement strand
GTACATTTTGGATCTTATTTACTCTCTCAGCTTCTCACACTAGGGAGACAATACACTGTTTATACATGTGCCTCCGGTTTATTTCACTTATTATTTTTAATGTGTTTAGTACAGAGTCTACAGGGTCTACAGGGTCTCACTATGTAGATTGGACTTGTAGTGATTCTCCTATTTTTAGCCTCCCAGGCATTGGGATTACAGGCACACCGACCACGGCTAGTCTCAATCCCTACCTCAGCATACCCCGGGAAGGGCCAGTATAGCAGGCCAGGGAAGAATCAAACCCCAACTGCTATGCTCTGCCTAAGCAGGCACTTTAATCTCCTGAGCTATCTGGCTAGCTTGGTTTATTTTACTTATGACAAAAATATTTTGCATGTATGATAGACAGCACAATAAATAGAAAGTTAATTAAAGAAGTTCACCCACTCACCTTCTATGATTTATCATGGCCCAGGCCATCTGGAACGACACCCATCCTTTACCAGATCATGACTGCTACCAGGATGGGGGCTGCCTTGACCACCACCACTTACTCTGGTTCCTCCCCATGTCCACTCCTCTGCAAGCAGACCTCTCATCCCTCATGCCAACAACAAACAATGAGGCCTGAGTGAAGCCTAGATTTGTGTCTGAGATAGGAGGTGCACAAGATATAGAATATTCTTGGCCCAGTGAATGCAAATGGCCTGCTCTCTAGTGCCAGCCAGAGAAGCTTTCGGTTCCTCAGTTCCCAGCCATAAGTGGGTCACAAGCAAGCCCATCTGTCTTTTTTAAAAAAATTGTGTCTACTTTGACCTTGAGAAAAGGTTATCTTGATGCCACCTGGAGTAAGCCAAGACTCCTGGGGTCCCAGTCATTGCAGCCATGCAGATGAGATCGTCATAGGGGTGGATGGGCCAAGGCCAGTACAGCCAGGATTGTGTTGTTTTTTCAGGAGGCCCAGCGTAAGCATGAATTTGTCAAGATCTGGACACCCCACTTGGCAGCAGTGAGCACATTTTGGAATTGTAGTCTATGATCTTTCTGTCCCACAACAGGGTGGAACAGAATGGACATTGGGTGCCTTCATGCTCCTTGGGGTCCTTACTGTCTAACACAGGGTATGGCCAAGGAAGTGTGGCCAGAAAAAGGGAGTTTTAGCTAAGCCCATGAGTTCTGCAAGTCCTACTCAGGTACTACTTCCAGTTCTTGGGCCAGGAATGTGGCTCAGTGGCAAAGCAATTGCCTAGCATGTGCCCTGTGTTCCACTCTCAGTACAGCAAAATCAAACAATAAATAGAGGTCTCTTCATCCCTGACACACCCTGCAGATGTCTCTGAGCTCCTCTCTGGGTCTGTGCAGTCCTAGTGCTCTGTGTGGTGGATGCTTGTGGGCTGACTCTCCTGTGCACTTGCTAACCTTTTCTCTTCCTGGACTCTTCCCCTCTTCATTCACCTGCTCTGTTTATTTCAATACTTGAGGGATTTTAAAATGTTGTACTGTTATTAGGCTCAAGGTGACACATTTCCAACCTGATCACCTCCAGAAAGCCTTTCAGATCTCTCTTTTCAGGGGATCCTCTTCCCTAAGGTTACTTACACATAAGTGAGCCAATTATGCCTTGAGACTGAGAGAGTCCCTTGAACATAGGAATCAGACCTGGTTCTGCTCTCTGTGGCTATCACTTGGCAATTACTTGGCACTGAGCTGGAGTCACCTACAGGACCATCTAGTAGTGAAGAGAACCACCTCTAGGGTAGACAGATCCTGGCTAGGACTCTGGACTTAACCCTGTTGGCTGGGCCAAGTTCCTTATGATTAGCTCACTGGTGAGTGAAAATGACCTTCTGTTTCCAGACAGGAGGTTCCAACAACCTGGCTGAATTGCCAGGAAAGTCATTATGTCCTCTATCCAAAATGCATGGGCCAGGATAGGCATTTTAATAACTAGTATGTGGTGGTCTGGGTTCTAAGCTAGGTCAGTGAGGAAGAGGAATTTCAGTGGGGTCTGTCTTTCTCCTCCACAGTCTAATGTCCTTCTCTGCATCCTCTCTAAGTCACCAAAAGCAGGAACTAAATGCTGGTGTTTTATTTGAGAGATGCAAACTCAGAGCATTAAGAGAGAGGAAACAGAAGCAAGGCAGGGAAAGTTGGCAGAATGCAAGGTGACACATTTCCAAGCCGGACACCACTGGGCACAGAGCACCAACCTCCTTATGACAAGCACTTTTACTTTTGGAGAGTTAGGGATGGAACCCAGGGCCTCATGCATGCTTAATGAGTACCCTCCCACTGAGCTATAGCCCAGCTCGCCATGACAGACCTTACCAAAAAGCACAGCAGTGATACATCTGCTTGGGGGGTGTCACCCCTGGCTGCTCTGCAGAGAAGCCATGATCTGCAGCTGCACATGGGCAGCAAGAGGAAGTATTTATTGTCTGGCTCTTTCCTACTTTGCACTGCCCCTGAGCCAGATCTTACCCCATGAGCATTAACTTCCACCATACTTCTCTGGATATCTGTGGTTACATGAATGCCAGATACCATATCCTTCAGTAGGGCATTCCATCTACATCTGGCAGAAAGAGACTGAGATTCCAGACATGTGAGTGATGAGTTCCAGAGAGAATCTGATATGGCACATATACTATATGGGATGCAATCCAGCAGGGGTTCTCTCATTTTCCAGAAGAAGAAATAAAATGCAGCAATTAAAGACCATCCTGAGGTCATATAGCTAATGAGGGTGGTAGCTTCAAAATGTGAATATTATCTGGCTCTAGATACTGTGGAAACCAAGATAAAACACCCGGATTTTATGAAGCAGGCAGTGGACAATCACTAGAGGGGTTTAAGCTGGAAAAGCCATAAAGATGAAGAGCTTTTGGTGAAGCTCTTAGTCTTTACTGCACTCCATTTTCCCCTCTGGCTGAACAGAAAAGTTGGTGGCTCCAGAGAGGTGAGCGATCTGCGACAGTTTTGGAGGGTCTTGAGGAATTCCCTGACAGATCCAGAGTTTCCTCATGGCCCCTTAGCCTTTTGCTGTTCTACCTATTCCTGCACCAGCTAAACGGATGAGCGCCAAAAGCAGCAGGGCCTGGGTAGAAGCCAACATGAGAGGAGCAGGAGATGGACTTCAAGCCCAGGAGCAAGAGGACACTCTGTCCACCCACTGCAGCCAACACCTGCAGTTCTGGGGATTCTGACGGAGGTCATCAGGTCTCATGAAGTGTCAGCTGTGCTGATCGCACCTGTGTGGCTGACAGCTTCTGCACATCTGCATTTGTCACCTGGGCCCATCAGAACTGGAGAAAGGCCATAATTGGCCTTCCCAACTGTGTCTTTGGAGTTTCTCACCTGTGTCTGTGATGGCGACTCATGGGGCTCACAAGAAGGGCTTCATACAAGCTTTCCACAGTGCTCACATGAAGTAAGGCCTAAAAGCTGGGCATTTCCTGCTGAGCACCCCTATCTAGGCCCTGGGGTTCTGTTTTCTCTGATGCAGATGTGGGCTATTCAGGTAAGAACAGGTCTTTTTGGGACTCTCACTTACTCATAAAACTACCATGGATTTCCAAAGTCAGCAATGACCAGGACTCAGCTAATGGAATTCTCTGTAGGAATCTCTGGGTGGCAGCCTATGAGCCCCAGCAAACAGTACAGCCCTGGCCTTGGTGAGGGGCATGGTTGAGGCACTGGTGTAGAGTGTCACAGAGACTCCACTTGACACTGGGACTGGCCCCTCTGGCGCATCCTTAGATGCTCCTCATCCTTAGATGCACACGCCCATTCCTGGAACATGTGTTCTCCTAAGGGAACCCTCTGGGTCTTCTTGCACAGCATTACGCAGGGTGCTTTCATCAACCATAGTCATCTGAGAAGCAGTGAGGGTCAGTGGGAGGCAGGAGCTCACATCATGCTCAGGCTGTGGTATTTGATCGGGTGCTTCAGCTGACACTAGAGGTCCTGAATGTCTCTCTGCTCTGAGAGTTGTGTTGAACGTTGGGTGGGCCCTGCATCCAGTTGGCATGTCCTCCACTGGTTCCAGAAGACAGATGCATATCCAGGATGGACACTCACCTCCCATCATCCAAGGTGGACTGGTACATGGCCCACCATTGCTTCAGCTTCTCAGCCTCTGTCTGAGCCAAGGACCAGCTGGACGTGGGATGAGAGGGATTCAGATCCACTTCATACCAGAACGGTGGCCAAGTACTGTGCTGTTGTCACAGGTGGAATCTGAGCATGAAGAACTAACACATTAGAACTTTTTCATGACTAAACAGAGAAAAAGAACCAACACTTTCAGATGATAGCAGCCTACCATGCCATTATCTAATACCTTGAAAGTCATGGATCTATGCTCCCTTCCTTTCACACTTTCTTACTCCCAGGTAACCCCTCCTCTCCCTACATCTCTCAACAGCAGTGTCACTATGTCAGAGAATGTTGTTCCTTTGCCTCATGCCCCATGTGACAGAGCTAGCTAACTGCCCACCCAACATCCATTCTTCCCATTTTTCTTAGTTTTACAAATGTGACTTTTTTTATGGTGTCAATGGGCACTGTTAAGTCTCCATCAACCCTGGAAACAGCCTCAAAACATTCAAAGTTCATGTCATCCAGGGAACTGGAAGGGCAGTAATTTTATAGCTTTTTGAAAATAAGACCAGACACCTCAGAATCAGAAGAACTAAGCGTTGCCTAAATGACTTTGAACAAGCCATCTATCTTCTCCAAACTTGGGGTCGTTGGCTGTAAGCTAGGAATGCCAGTATCTTTCCATGAGCCTGCTCTAAGAATGAGGGGGAAAAGCATTTGCAAAAGCACCTGATACAACTATTTAAAGCATTGTAAGAGCATAAGTCTTTATTATAATTATAATCAACCTACTGGTTTTGGGGAACTAAATGCTAATTACTCTCTATGATGTTAATGTAATAAAAGGAGTGGATATACCAGGGCATGGTGATTCATACCTGTAAACCCAGCACTGTGGGAAGATGAGGCAGGTGAATTTTGAGTTTGAGCCCAGATGGAGCAACTTAGCAACTTGGAGAGACTGTGTCAAGAAGTGAAAAGATTGAAAAAGAGCTGGGAATGTAGTTTAGTGTAAAAGCCCTCAGTGCAATCCCCTGTACTGCAAAGGTAAATAGGAGAGAGGTAAATACATGTACTGAATGTATCTTGGGCAAGCCTAAGTCCTTGTCATGAACCCTTTATTGATGTATTATTCAAAAGCCTAGGAAAACTCTCTCTGAGCCTACTTATTTTACAGCTTCTGTCATCTAAAAATATGGGTTCCGTATGTTTATGGCCAGTTGCACCAAGTAGCTTTCCTTTGATCTGTTGTAAACAATCTCCAAATGCAATTCCTGGTCAGAGCAATTCTTCCTCTGTATTCAGACCTCCTTGGTCATATTCAGAGCTACACAATCAGTTGTCTAAAACTCTTGGGGTTGATGTATTATAAAGTTTAGAATTTTTAAGATGTTATAAAAGACAAAAGCTTAGAGATAGCATTTATTTATACTGATAATCAAACCCACTAGCATTTCTGTTCAGCAAGACATGGAACTATTCATACTAAGTGGGCTCTATAGCTTCGCAGCTCCTTTTTGTGCAGGCTGATACCAGAATTCTGTGAACTGGTAAAGTTAGGCTGGGTTTAATTATGATTGTTAGATATGCCACAAAAAGTTTGGTTTTTGGAGATTTCTATATTTTGGGTTTTCCGAGGTGCTAGGCCTGAACTTCTGTATTTCACAGGAAGGAGGAGTCCAAGGAAGCAGCTGCAACCAGGACCTCTACAGGCAGCGATCCAAGTGATCCAAGCGCAAGAAAGGGTGACTGCTGCTTCAGTGACCCCCGGGGCTGCTCCTTCCATGCTCCCTCCTGAGGGCTGCTGCTCCTAGCCTGATTCATGAGGCCTTTGATATTACCTTCCACCTCCTTTTTACCCTGCTAAGACCTCACTTGGCCATCCTGAGTTGGTTGTGCTGCTAACCTTTTCCCTGCTCCCTCTAGTTTGCTACACACAGCTGGCTGCATGGTTCTATGGAAGTGGCTACCCACCCAAGAACTTAGGCTCCAGCAGTGAGGAGATGCCAGAACTTAGTGGCCTCAGCGCCTGATACCACGCAGCTTATGTGGGCTTGACATCTACATGTATGCCAAAGCAGACCTGCTTAAAATCTTTCTGCAGGTCTCGCTGTTCTTACAAGAAAGCTCCAAAGATCCTCCAAACTTATGCCTCTGCCTGCTGCTCCTGCTTTATCTTCCATAGCCTCACCTTTCTGTCTGTGGTCCAGCTTCAGCTTTGCTTGGGTAATGGGGAGCTCATGCTCCCTCCCTTTCTCCCAGGTAACCCCTCCTCTCCCTACATCTCTCAACACAAGTGTCACCTTGTCAGAGAATGTTGTTCCTTTGCTTCCCATCCCATGTGATAGAGCCAGGAGTTCTGGTCTGTTCTGTTCCCTTTTTCCTCAGTTGTAGAAGTGTGACTTTATTTTACAGTGACAATTTACACCATTAAGTCTGTGTTTCCCAGTTTCTTTTATAGCTGAGAAGCCATGTTAATGGTTCTGATGAGAATGTATAAACAGGATTTGGTTGGCTAGAACTTACAGGAAAGCTCTTTAAAGGGACATGAGATGATATGCTAATGATTGTGGACTAGAGGTACATAAGGAGCCTGGGCTCTTAATGACTATGAGATAGCAATATCTGCTATTTGGGGGTTTCATTTTGGAGAGATGAAAATAACTGCTAATGTGTTAAAGCCAATGATATTTTTAAAATGAAAAAAATCATGTGAATATAGTTTTATCAATAAACTATCTGATTTATGTGACTATTTGAAACATTATTTGATTATTGTATGTGTGTGTGTGTGTATGTGTGTGTGTGTGTCTCCCACCAAACATAATGATAAACTATGTGACAGGAGCATGCTTATTACTCCATATCAATGTGGAGTAGCAGAAACTAACCGAGCCAATGTCATCTGGTGGCCACGTGGCTCAGAAGCTCACCAGCTGGCCACTCTTACACCTCCATGATTTACGACATGTACTGTACACAGGAATGGTGACTTGCAGATACTTGAGCTGGGGAAACAGATTTCCGTAACTAATGGTCGGGAGGTGCAGCCTCTTCATTCCCTCCCGTCTGATACACAAGGCAGATCTGACTTGCATAGCCCCCGCCACTCCCATCAGCTCCTCTCTTGCCTCCCTTCTTCTCTCTTTTATGTTCCAGTCAGCTGCAGTCCATATAATTCCCAGAAGGCCTTGCTCCCTATACTTTGCTACACATAGCAGTGTATATAGGGCTTTCTTTCTCCTGGTCTGTGTATGCTCTGTGCCACCACCTGGAGCTCATGCCACCTGCCTAACTCTTGCTCATTCCTAAATCTCAAGTGTGGAGCTAGATCCACCAGCAGAACTTCCTGGCTCTGAGCCCAGGTCAGATCCATCCCCACAGTGTGCCCAAGGTCTCTGCAGCCCTCCCATGGCAGCATTTCCTGTATCCTGTTTATTATTGGTTGAAGGTATCTTCCAAAAAGATGTACCATACTGAGGTTCTAAGCCCTGTATCTCTTCATGTAATTGTAACTGGAAATGGGGTCTGTGTAGGTGGAATTAAAAATAATTAGTCAGGTATACACTGATCTACTATGATGAGTGTCCTAATAAGAAGGGGAAATTTGGACACAGACGCAGAGGGAAGCACTGCATCATGATGAGCTGAGATTGGAGTGACACAGCCACCAGCCAAGTTATGCCAGGGCCACCAGACATTGCTAGAAACTCAGGAGAAGACAAAGCAGATTCTCTCTTGGGGCCTCTTGGAGGAACCACCCTGCCCATGCCTGGCTTCCTTACTTATACTTGAAGGTGTGAGAACAAATTAGTACCCACCCCCAAGTTTAGCACTTGGTTATGGCCACTAGGAAAAACTAATATGCCCCCTAAACTGAGGATTCTGTTTTTATAGACTGACAGTGGTGAATTAAAAATACTTCTTTAAAAACTTGTGTCTATACTGGACATGCGTAGATCTTCCTTAATATTATTCTACAAATGCCAACAACAACAATTCATGTAGCATCCACACTGCATTAGGCATTATAAGTAATATAGAGATGACTTGACACATATAAGAAGTATGTTCAGGTTATGTGCTGGTGCTTCATCATTTTAAGTAAGTGACTTAAACATCTGGGAGGATCCTGGATCCCCCTCCTGGTCCCTGTGAAAGTACCTCAGTGAAGTTCACAAGGTGAATGTAACTTTCTTGCTGACAATGTGCAGACTGTCCTAGTCTGTTTCCATGCCTGGCACAGGGTAATTTGTAAGGAAAAGAAGTTAATTTGGATTCCCCATCCTGCAGGAGGGCAAGCCCTACCGGAGGGCTTGATGCTGCTTTATAACATGGGAAAATTTATAAGGGAGGAGAAAAGAGGCCAAACTCCTGTGATAACTGCCCCACTTATGTGAGAAAGGACTGAGACCATTGTGGGGTCTCCTTTCACCACAATGGAAACACCTCCCCACTGGGCCCCACCCTAGCACTGGCACCTTGACAAATTAAAGTTCTAACACACGAACTTTGGGAGGACTGGCTCAAACCACAGCACAGACATACTGACATTAAAATGAATCCATAATGGATTAGGTGGGACCCTTAGTCCAGGTGGCCTGGTGTCTCACAAGAGGAGGATACAGATGCATGGGGGAAAGCCAAGAGATGACACAAGAGTCTGTGGACACTGTGATTTTGTACTTTCAGTCTCTAAACAGGGATCTGACAGATTTCTATTTGTAGGGCTCTACTCTGGCAGCCATAGCAGAGATTAAATCTATACACGAACAGTGGCCAAAGTATACATGAGTGAAGCTCATGTGCCCTGAAGCAGTCAGCCCAGAAACCCCAAGAAGCTCTGTAGCCATCAGCTACAAGCTGCCCAGATGTAATTAGTAATGCACAGCCTTCCTATCTTAGCCTCTAGTTCTGCCTTACACCGTGCACAGAAACCAAGCACACACCCTACCAGTCACCTGCCCTGGCGAGTATCTCACCTCCTGCTTTCCATCCCAACACCCTCCACGGCTGCAGTCTGCCCTCTCTTTCCACTCCTCTGCAGAGACAGCGCTGACTCCTTCCCTCATGATTCACTCGCTCACTGAGTTCTACTTATTCTCAGCCATGCTGGGGAACATAAGACTTGCAGCATTTTGAACAAAGTCGTATGCTAATAGGATTCTGGTTTCTTCCTTTCTACATCCTTCTCTGACATCATTTTGCACAATTTTAAAAAGAAGAACTTATTTTTTAAACATATTTTCTGATTATTTAAAATGCTTTGTGCCTTATCATCTCCACCTCAGTCCCAAGCTTACTGCCTAGCATATGGTAAATGCTCAGTTAATAACATACTGAACGGAATTGATAATTCTCTCCTTACCTGCTTGGTTATGTGTCTCCCAGCCGGAACATCATACTTCACAAGGGAAAGTTGTACCAAACAGGCATGGCCTCATGGTTATGTAATACCCTAATGAAGGAGCTTTCTCACTAGATAATGTGGCCTGGAGTGGACAGTTTAATCATACCTGGTCAATATTTATGAGGCAGAGGCCCAGCTGTGCTGTATGACTTATTTACAAACCAATTCTGGAGCCCATACGCCTCCCCGTGAAGTCCACCTGCTCCTAGGTACTGGCACTAGTGAGGCTGCCAAAGCAGACAGGAAAGAGCACACTTGGCCAAGTAATTCAAATGACAATTCCGATGCCCTCCTGCCGCCTTCCTGGAGCAGCATTACTTTTTTACTCCTCTTGAGCAAAAAGCTTAGCTTTTCTTCACTGTAAGCTTCAGCGAGCTTTTCACCAATCCCCTCCAGGTAACCACAGTGAAAATGGAAAAATCAGACAGGAACCAGACACCCTAAGGCACTGGTTTTCCAACCCGGCTGTGTGCTGGAATCACTGTGGGATGCTTGTTAAAATTGCAAGGACAGGAACCTTGCCCAGCTGGGCTGAGTCAGAGCCTTGCAAGCAGAGCCAACTATTTGGGCTTTTCATGCACTGCTTGGCTGCCTGAGTTTCAAGGTGTCTGAGAGCAATCCGCAGATTCACTGAGAACCTAAAGGTCTTACATCAAAAGCACAGTGCCACACCCATGTGAGCGCCCTGGTGAAGAGTGAGGATGTGGAGTCACTGGTCTCTACAGGAGGCAGCACAGTGCAGAAGCACAGGCTTGGGTGACCAAGCACTGCTCATCTGCCTGTAGCTTCCCAGCTGTGTCACGTTAGGCACAATACCTGTCCTCTCTGAGAATGTGTCTTTCTCAGTTAATGAACACACAGGTTGTACTGGGGATTCATGAGTTCCACATGCTGTGGTTTGGACCTTAAGTGAATGCCAAAGGCCATGTGTTAAAGGTGTGCTTGGCAGCTCAGAATACTAGGTGGAACTGATGAAAGTATTGATGTAGGGCATAGTGGAAGGAAGCTAAGTCACTGTGGCTGTGCCCTGGGAGGAGATATGGGGGGACCTCACTCCCCCTACCTTTTTCCTGTTATTAGTCGAGCATCCGTGCAGCCCCACACCTCCACCTCACCATGGGCCCAAGGGTGGTGGTCAGTGACCATGGACTGACACCATCAGCCTCAATAAATCTCTTCTTGGGTACTTTCTCATACTGATGGGATGCTTACACACAACAACACAAAATGCAGCAAGAACTTATCTGACCCTGGCAATATGGCCACAATGGTGAATGAGACAGAAATAGTTTCTGCTTTCTCAAAGATTATGGCTTAGTCTAAGGGACAACCATATAACAATTACACAAATGAATAGGCCCTTCTATGTGTGATAAACTGAAAGGAGAAAAGCCTGGAACATCATTAGAGTGTGAACCTGACAACTGTGAGCTCACCTAAGCATCTATGACCTGACATGTAACAGAAAACATCCCTCCAACCCCCAGCCAGTAGACTTCAGCTTCTCAGTTTCACAGGTAATAGTTCCTGTTCCAGTTCCAGTTACTTTGTCTCTTAGAAACAGCTGGCCACCAGGATGCACATTGTATAAGTCAATCCCCAATTTACAGCCACTCTGCCCCTATACTTCCTGATTGCTTATCCCATATGAGCCCTAGGCCACTGGAAAACAGGGCCTGATGTTTTGGGAATGATCCCAATCAGTACCAATCGATATAAATAAATCTCCCCCGAGTCCTGTGTGCTGTTTCATGTTTCTGCTCACCGTTGCAGTGTAGCTTGAGAGCTGACCGCAATGGAAGATGCCAGGGATGGAGAGAGTCAGGGTTGAGCCATGGGAGGAATCGGGGCAGCAGGGACCTGACAGGCAGTAGGGACAAGCAAGCATTCAAAAGCCCCAAGGCAGCCTTGGGCTTGGCACAGTCGGGAAACTGAAAGAGGTTATAGAAAACTCCTTGCTAATGATGCAGCGCTTTGGAAACTTTAAACAGCAATGGAGCCAGGCCCAAAAGGGAAAGGCTAACTACACAGAGCTTGCTTATTGTTGTAGACAAGCTGTGGGATCCCAGCCAATCCCTCTGCTTCCATCTCTGAGAATTGGCTTCCTTTAGCCCCAGGAGCAGAGAGCCGCTGCAGCCCCTTGAGGCCTCCGTAATCCCACCCCCTGGCGATAGCTGATTAGCCCAGGAGTGAACACTGCTTGGCTTCTTGCCATTTGAATATTTTTTCTTTCTCTCTGAATTAAACAGAAGAGATGAGGGAGTTGGGAGTTTCTTTATTGTAGCAGCAAACTGTAGAGTGTCTAGACTTTTGCTCCAGAAGTTGCCTGGCTCCCCACCTTACAGTCTGGTGGTTTGGTATTTCCTTAAACTTCATGAGCAGTCAACTTGAGTAGTTATCATTATTTATAACAAAAAAATTTCTAGATACCTCTACCTCCGCTCAGAGACTGATGGGGCCCTGTGGACCAGGAGAGGTTTGGCATTCATCCTATGACCCGCCTCCCACACTTGGCTTTTCTCCTCCAGATCCTTTCTACTCCCCATCACTTGCAGAGCGAGTTGTGTGAATGGTTCTGCTCCTGAGGTAATTCACATCAGATGGTGGCTGTCAGGTTTGACAAGGTGCTGTTGAGCCACACACTGGGATTTCTGAAGCTAGCTCGCAGTGTCTTGACCTAACAGAATGTGCTCCAGGAAATGACAGGGCCTGACATAACTTCCTTCCACACCTTACCTGATTCGTAAGTCAGCATTCTTTTGCAAAGGCAAAGGAAGGCTAGAGTTCAGCAGAGGGGCTCCTTGACTTTGCCTGGGTACCCTACCCGGCAGGGCCATCCTATTGCTTCCTGGGAAGGGGTCCCTCTGCAGCAGTGGGGATGCGATTTAATATTTACTGAGCAGATACTCAGCACCAGTGTACTAGGCATGTTTTCAGCTGGTGCCCACTGTCACTTGGAGCAGTAACTATTTCCCCCACATACATTATAGCAAGGAAAGAGAATGTCTGACATGTTAGACTTATGCTCAGTTTCTAATAGTATAGTTTCATTTCTAAGCTACCCATGTCCTGCCACCTCTCTATGGGACACTTGTCCTGTCAGTCAAAGTTTCAGGAAAGTAAAATAAAGGCCCTGGAACACTTGAAAGGACAGGCAAAAGATCTGTGTGACACTGGACTACTGACACCACGAAGACAGTGAGAACAGGAGGTTTCTACCCCACATTCTTAGGGCGACTTAAGGAAAGGCAGACCTCTGCTATGGTTTTGTAGGATAAGAAGAAAAAAATAAATATGTTTGCCTACCTCTCCCAGTCTGTCTGTCTGTCTGTCTGTCTGTCTGTCTGTCTGTCTGTCTCCTATCTGAATTCCAGACTGCCCAATGGTTTGTCATTGCTCTAGAGTGGTGAAATTTTCAATAGTACACTGAAACACTGACAGGACACCCAGGATTTGGAGGCAGATGTATTTACATTAACAGGCACCGATCAGGATCATTCCCAAAATATTAGGACTGTCTCTCTGATGGTCTAGAACTTATATGAAATGCGACATAAGAAAGGAGAAAGTATAGAGGCAGGATGATTATAAATTAGAGATGGGTTTATGCAGTGTGCATCACAGTGACCAGCTATTTCTAAGAGACAGAAGCAACAGGAGCTAGAACAGGAAATATTACCTGCACAACTGAGACACTAAAAAATACTGACTGGTGGGGCATTTTTATTACATTTCCCCTCATTTTAGTTTCTCCAACAAATATTTGCTGGGTATATTACGCATGATCTTCTGAGACAAGGTCCAACTAGAAGCAGTAGCATTAGGTTTGTCAGTGGTTCTAGCCAAGGTCCCCAAGATGGTCTTATTACAGAGTTTTTCTCTAAGTTGCTTTTCAAGAAAAGATGTAGCTTAGGCCTGTCTGTTCTGTAACATTACTTTGGCAAGATAGTGAGGGAGTTAATCTGATCTCGGAGAGTGTCCAGTGTGCCTTGGATGCTCATCAGATCTTGGTCAAGTGTTTGACTGATTGTTCTATAATCTTGGGGCAACCGTTCATAGAGTTTAAGGCAAATATCACAGCTAGCAGGGGATGGGGAAGGAAGCCGGAAAAGACACAAAAATCAAGTGGAATAGGTAGAGAGCGATCCTGTGAACTGTACCCTGAGTCACCAGCCTTGGGTGGACAGCTTGGTATCCAGAGAGCGGAACAGGGCTTGAGTGTATTGTCCCCTCAGAGTGAGTAGTCTGGTCCAAGTAAAATTTTCAGCAGACTTAAGGCTGGATGTCTGAAACTTGTAGAGGTAATTAGTATATGCCTGGGTTTAATGTGCATGTAGGAATCTCTACAGACATAACTAGCCTTTTCTGGTTACAGGCTGTTTTAAAAACTTTTTTATCTTTAAATAGGGAGAGTCCACTAAATGTATGAGGTTGCAGCTAGTGACACAGATGCTAAAGGCTGAGCTGGCTGAAAGAGCAGGGGTGCCAGGGCTGCAGCTTGAGTTTGCAGAACAAATGGTGGAAGAGGATCTGGCTCTGATCTTCTGGGAATAGTGAGTAAAGTTTTGCTGGCTGGGGTTGATGCTTCAGTTAACTGGATCTCCGGAAAGGGCCTAGGCCTCTGGACTGGATTATTTTGCGTTGGTGGCAAGTTTCCAAATAGCAGTTTGCTGTGCAGATCATCCCTGCAGGAGAGTTTGGCCAAAACAGTTTTGTCCAAGGTGACCACAACATAATGAGCCTATCAAACTTCATTCCTAACAAGCCACTTCCATCTGTAATTAGGGCTTACTTAGTGTCTGTCACTGGATCCATTTTTTAGAGCAGTTCATCCCACCTACAGCATGTTAGGTCTCCACCTAAGGTGAACATGTGTGCTTTCTTGATCAGAAGAACAGTGGCTGTTAGAGCACAGAGGCAAAGCGGGAAGGCAGCCTTTTAGGCCACTGGGCACCCCTGGGGACCCACAGTCTGAGTAAGCATGCAGAAGCCAGCATCTCCAAGAAATCTGCATTTTCTTTCTTGCAACCAGTTTCTGCCAGATATTGTAGCAGGGCTTTTGTGTCTTTCCACCAGGCAGCTTGAGTAGCAATGCCTTTTTCAAAGAGAAAACAAGATTTTGAACCTCTGGGAGGTTGAATTCAGGTCAGTTAGCTTTGGGGTCTAGAAGTTGGGTCTTTCCATTTAAGAGCAAAGAGAGGTTGGCTGACAGGAGCCAATCAAGGGTAGAAGAAGGTGTTGTTTAGGTCCACATAAATGTACCAGCAGGCTATGGGATAGCAGAAGACTTGGGAAACATATATGGTGAGCAGTTGTGGCAGCTTTGGCAGATGGAGATCTTGAACTCTCTCTATAAGCAGAAGAGGTATATTTTAGCAGTTTGACAGTCTATACTCTTGGTTTAGGGGGCTGTGATAGAGCTGGAAGGGACAAGAAATATCAGGGAGAAGGTGCTGGCAGTTTGGCCAAATCTGTTGCTAGAGTAAATCAGTATATATATAATACAATATGTACAAATGTATAAGAAATTCCAAGATTTGCTTACAATTGTCAGCAACAGAATTAGATGAGGAAGTGTGCAGAGGGCGTCTGCACACCTGAGACCAAAGAATTCAGCTCAAGGTCTGGAGCCCACTGCAGTGTTCCATGCAAGTCTATATCAGGATGCTGATGGATCTGTGATGAAAGGCCAATGAGTCTACACCAGATGACTGAAGGATCCAAAGCAGAAGCCAAGAGTCTGCGCTAGAGCCAGGAGACGACATCCAAGCTGATGGCAAAGATAGGAGCTCCTCTGAGGAAGAATGAACCCTCCGTCCTTCCTCATTCTCCTTTAAGTGATGAGTCAGTGTAGGGTGTGGAATTGCTGAGCTAGGATTTAGTTAAGCTCTTGGCTTCTTAAGTTGACACAATCAACCAACCACTACATAGAACCTCCTGCCAAATAGTGGGAGAGTTCTTAACTCCTGGTGCCAATTGAGTCCAAGTTAGCTGGCCTTTTGTCTCAGAATTTGAACAGTTTAAAGGGCTTATGGGAGCAACTCAAAGTAGAAGATGGCATCTTTTAAATCTAGGATGTTCCAAACAGGGAACATTTGTCCAGGAGCCACAGAGTGTGAGGTGACAGCTGCATCACTGATGGCACGGAGATTTTGCCCAAGGTGACTAATAGCCTATCAGGCTGATGTGTGCCTTGATGCATTCTTGTGTTTTCTATGACATCAGACAACAATGGTGTGGGTGGAGGTGTGATGAGGCAGCACAATTGATGTCCAGGCCCAGAAGTGAGTCTTTATTCATACCTTTGGGGAGAGTTTTCAGAACTTCAGGTCTGTGGTTTTGTGTCCTGGGCAGATGCAGGCATCACCGTCCTCTGTGGTTGATGGGACATTCTCTCAGGCCACACATCTGTGCCTGGCAGAAGGGGAAAGAGGCAAGAATCCCAGTTGCCTTGATAATGGTACCTTGGGCTCCCAGTGGCCCAGCTGAAGAAGCGTGCTTGGTCTGGCCGAGTCTGAGTCCGTCAGACTGATGAAAGAGTCCTCATCTGATCAGGTTGAAGCTTTTGAGAGTGCTTATCTTTTTATTGATTTATTATTAGTTTTAGTTTTAGTTTTTTAGTGTTCATAGTCTATAAGTCATAGCCAGAAGGTATGGCCATTTATCAGGCTGGATTTTTTGTGTAACGAGGTGCTTTTTTAAAATCAAGTTTCTGGGTAACAGTAGTTGCTGGCTTTTTTATCCCTCATTTGGTGTCTTTGAGAAGCACTGGATCGGGTTGCTTCTAAGTTAAGTCTAAGAGTCCAATTTTCCTCAGTTAAAATGTGGAATTCAGAAGGCATTATTGACAGTTATCCTGACTGGATGGCATCTGATGGAGGTAGGCACTTCTGGGAGAGAGCTGTGTGGCTGAACGCAAGCAACAGCTAGAGAGAAACAGTTCAGTGGCGTGGAAGCAGATGAGTCTGGAACAGGGAGTGAAGACGAGGGTGCCAAGGCAAGAAAGATGGGCCTCTTTTTCTTTTTCTTCTCTTTATTTTTTTTTTTTCTGAGATGCATGGAGTAGTTTGGTTTCATGGTGGGGGCGGGGGCAGGGTCTCACTATGCAGCTCCAACTCATAGCGACCCTCCTGTTCTCTGCCTCCCCGGTACCTGGACTCCATCACTGGCTCAGCGTGCTGGAGAGGGGGGCTGGCACAGCATGTGGTGCCAGGGATTGTACCCTGGTCCCTGTGCTTGCCTAAGCAAGCACTTAGTCCACTGAGCTATCTTACTGGCCCTATGGTTTCATTATTAACTCCATAAAAGCCTTTTTTCCCATGACTGTTCCCACCTCTAACTAATTAGTTCCTCCCTCTGACTTCCTACATGAGTGTTGTGTACTCTTGAATAATGGTACAATGGACAAAGGCTGGGTGCTCCTCAGAGAGAGACCATTCAGATGCCCACCTGGCTACATCCCTCAAGGAAACTTAAGCAGGATTTAGTTAAGGAGGATGCAAGACCTCTGTTATGCCATATGTCAATTACCATGGTACTTCAGGTGAGGGTCCAGTCAGCCACCACAACCAGTGCTTCCCAGAATTGGTGGCCAGATGGGGTAGCTGAGTGCTTCTATTGTCTCTTCTATTCACTCACACATTCATCTGCATGCACTCAGAGGTTAAAGTTTCCAACCTTCTTCCCTTGAGGATAGCCTTTATTAACAAGAGTTAATCAAACTCTTCTTCTGCTTCAACTGAGCAAGACTCACAGACTAATTGGGTTGGCCCTAGGGATCTGGCCAGCACCAGCCAGCAGACAGATGGACACACAGACAGATTACATCCTCCTCCTCCTTTTGGGATGTGAGCTGCTCAAGTGGGGAACCAGAAATCCTCCCCCAGATCTCCAAGAGGACTTGAGACATCTCAAAGGTGTACCTTCCCTTCATGACCTGGATAAGTCCTCTGCTCTTGAGGGGCACAACTGGTGACCAAAGAAGTCAGCATGGTCAGTCTTCCCAATCAATGCACCAGATCCAGTGGCAAGCAGAAACGCTGAAATAACATCCATGATTTAGAGATATATTTATTTGTGTCAACGGGCATCAATTGAGATCATTCCCAAAATATCAGGTCTAGAGCTTACATAGGATCAGCAAGCAGGAAATACAAAAGCAAAATGGCTATCATCTGGGGACTGGTTTATACAATGTGCATCACAGTGAAGAGCTACTTCTAAGAGATGGAACAACTGGAACTGGAACAGGAGTTATTACCTGGGCAACTGAAAAATTGAAGTATGCTGGCTGGGGCTGTGTGTCATTTTCTGTGCATGATATTATGTCATCTCAATAGCCCCCATATTCAGAGTGAGAAGCCCTGGGTCCAAGGTTTGATTTGCTCTTTTATAGCTATGCTACCTTATGCAAATTTGCCTTGTCCTCTCTGATCTTAATTGTACTTTTATAAACTTGTACCAATAATGACAGTCATTTAGGATTTTATGAGGATTCCTCTTCATTCTGCAAATCAGGAAAAAGGCTCAGAAACATCCATTCCTTCCTTTCATAAATATTTTTTTAAAATGACATGCTAGGAAGGGTAAGGAAGAGATCCATGGAAGCAGGTGTTTGAATGATTATCATAGGATATCACACCTTTAAATGACCAAGAAACACTGCCAGAGTACAAGAAGAAAAAGATCCAAAAATAATAAGCTCACCAGAGGTGAGCTTCCAGGACCTCAAGGCAGAATTCCAAGAACCCGGATTTATAGATTTTATAGATCCTGTTCAGCTCCTACCTTTTTAAGAGTCTTAAAGATCTTGGGCAAAGTAGGACAGGTAAAAATAAGAAAAAAATAATGGGATTATTCAGAGATTTATGGTTCTAGCAGAAGAAAAAATGAAGAGCAGTAATAAAAAAGCCAAAAGGGAGCAGTGGTACACACACAGCTATAAGGGTGAAGCTGATACAAGTTGTGGGCTTGGATATAGAAACATCTGTCCAAACTGCTTGGCCAGGGCCTGAGAGAGTCAGGAGGATAAGATAGTCCTGCTTCTCTCTCCCTGTTCTCCTATTGCCTCCTTCTGGCTGAATACTGCCTCAAGAGGAGACAGAGGTCAAGAGAGCCCACTGTACAGTCCACATAGGCCAGATGCTCTGAAGCACAGAAAACGGGGGGTGGGGGGTTGGGGGGGAGTGTTATAACACCCCAGTACAACTACCAAAAAGATCAAGACAACACCGAGGCCCATTAGTTAGTGGAAAGAGAAAAAAATGGCTCTATTGGTTGTAACTCTTTGGCCTTCCCATTCTAATGAGCACACACCAAGGGGAGGTATTGATTTGGTGTCTGTCTTAGTGTGCATTATGTTGCCTTGACAGAATATCCAAAGGCAGGTAATTTATAAGGAAAGGGGGCCTATTTTGCTCATAGTTTTGGAGCTGGGGATTTTCACGTGGCATGATGCCTGAATTCTGGTGAGGGCTTCCTGGTTGTGTTATGACGTGGTAGAGAAATGGAAAGGAAATGGCTCTGGGAGGAGAGGCTCATATATCTGCAAGGAAGCAGAAAACTGGAAGGGCCAAGCTTAGTCTTTGTAGCGACCCACCAAAGAGGAGCTGACCCAGCCCTATAGGACCTGGATGAGACCCACTCCTGCCCGGCAACACTAATCCTTTCATGAGGGTGAAGCCCCCATGATCTAATACTTTTTCACTGAACTTCTCCTCCTAAAGGTTCTGCAAGGGGCCATGTTTCCAGCACATGTCTTTTTGAGGCACAATCCATAGTTAAAACACATAGCAGTGTCTCTGCACAATTTCCTGCTAGGTGTTGTAAGGTCAGTTCCAAAAAAGAAGACATTAAGTGGCTCTCCAAATCAACATAGGCCCAGTGATCAGACTGCCAATTGATATTCTAACAGGGGTTAAGACATTAGTCAAGCATTAATCCCCTTGAACTTTGTGGAACAATATTGAGTGCACGTGATGGGACACCATGTCTCCTTTTAGGAAAGAAGAGTGTGTTTCCTCAACCACTAGCAGCCTAAGGCAGACACTGTTTCTGATGCCCAGAGTCACTTCATGCAAGCGCATCTCTTCTGGGGTGACTCAATCCAGTAACAGATCCATGTTGAGACAAAAAGACTCATTCCCCTCTCCCTAGTCCTGAATAACCACCCAGCTCCAGGGTGCTGTCGGGGATGCCTCACAAGCTTCTCCCTGATTTCTGCTTCTCTCTCTCTCAAGGGTTGACATCAGCACATCTGGCACATCCTGCATCTCAGTGGCTATTTCCTGGCACCCACCTGCCATGATGTTAGATGTTCCCTTCTAAGTAAGAAATCCTTAGAAAGAAGACCTCAACAGAGTGTTTACAAGTAGTGACAATGATTACCAGGTGGCCTACCTTGTACTTCACCAACACTCAGGTGCTCATTTAATCTCTAAAACCTGAAGAAGTCAGCAGGCATTCAGAGGACGGTGGCCTCACAAATACTTGACGATTCATGTGATGGGGCACCAAAACTTTCTGTTGTAGGCAATCATCATGCTATCTAGGATAGTGGTCCCCAAACTGCTTAATGGACTATATTATACTCTATCGTTTTGTCTGTGGGTACTCTATTATGTCTATAGATAGTTCTAAAAAGTGAGAGTCATGTGTAGTCATATATTTTTGAAAAAATATTTGATTAATGTTGGTTTCTTGAGCCAGGCATGGTGGAAAACACCTATAATCCCAGATGGGATTGTGGAGGCTGAGGGAGAAGGATCACAATTTGAGCCAGATTAGGCAATTTAGTGAGAACTTGTCTCAAAAAAAAAAAAAAAAAAAAAAGTCAGAAGAGCTAAGGATAAGGATATAGCCCAACACTCTGGGTTCAAGCCACAGAATATAAATAAAGTGGTTTTTTGGTTGATGGACCGGTCGAAGCTTTTGACCACACTGCTGAGCATTGCTCCTCTGTGAAGTGGTTCCATGTGCAGTGCTTCCTGAATGCATTTGGCTGCTGACTAATTATTCTCTGCAAGCAGCCAGGCACTAGCGGCCGGCCTGTGGGCAGTGGTACTGGAGATATTAGCTTAGAGGAAGGAAGGTTTCATTAGAGAGATGACTCTTGCCCTGTTATTTTCCTTTCTGCTCAGTTCTCTTTGCCACTCCATCACTATTGGGGACTTGAGCCAGGACCTTCACACTGAGCTACTTTATAGCCTAACCGCCTCCTTTTGTTTGAGACAGGATCTAAGTCACTAAATTGCCCAGGTTTGGTTTGAACTTGTGATCCTCCTGTCTCAGTTTCCCAGAGTGCTGGGATTACAGCCTATTTTTATGAGGAGGGACAAGGCATCCCAATTTAGCTCTGAGAGTGGCAGAGGAGGCAGGTATTAGACAGGAAGTCTTCCCACAAGTCTCACTGGCAAGGAGACAAAGGCTGATAAGTGAAGGTGAAGCCAGAGCTCAGCTGGGTAAGCCAGTGGGAGGAGGAGCCAGGGCATGAGGGGGAGGACTCTGGGGAAGCAGGAATGAGATGCTTGAGCTTTCTCCAGCACCAGGGGGATTCTCGCAGCGCTTTCAGCTGGGTTCTTGGTCAACACCACTGTGGCTGTTGACAGCACTGATGCTTTCAAGGGAGCAAATGAGAAGGAAAAAAATGAGCTGGGCAGCTCAGCACCAGCTGCCTGGTGTGGCAGCTCTCCATGGCTGCTCTGTGACTTTGGCGAGCTAAGCTCAAGACCTCCCTGGCTGACGCATGGTGGCTCTGCATGCTCGGCTCATCTCATCTCTTTGACCCTGAAAGGATGAAGTCAGAGTTTCAGCCAAAGCCTGGCTGTGTGATGCTTAGGAGGAAAACACAAGCCAACATGAAATCCCCTGCCTCGGATTTACTTAATGAATTCCCAGTGATTTGCTTGCATGGAGGTCAGAAATGTGGCTGATTCCCAATGCTACTTAATTCCAATGTCTTTCTAAAATTTCAATTTAGCTTTAAACTGACACATAAAATAAATTTGCACATAATAGTGAGATATTGTGTGCTGTTTTGATATATGTATACATTTTGTAAAGCAAGGTAAACTTAACCCCCCACCTCCCCCGGGTATGTTTTATGAGGACAATGTTAAAATCTTTTTTTTTCCTTTTTGAGACACATAGTGCGTATTCATTATCTAAAGTCATTCTCCAGTGCGACACACTCCCGACTGTGGTGACAGGCCTGTTAGAGTTTGTAGTGACAACGAACATCCACTCTGGCATGTATGCCATGGGCTTGCTACCATTTCTCTAGAGTTTCTTATTCCTATTAACTGTACCTTAATACCCCAAAGTCTTATTAGAGTTTGGGGTTTTTGCATGCAAAAAATGAAAATCTCTGACACTTAGGAGTTTGACTAAGTGGGGCTTATATAGGGCTCAGTGTGGTTCAGGCAGCCTTGGGAGTACATGACCCATTCAAACCCCAGTTCTGTCATTTCTTAAATTGGGTCCCTCTAGAAGCTTTATTTAAATTTAAACAGTTATATTGGAAAAGGTTGCCAGGAATCACTACTGGGAGAGGGGAATTTCACAAGGAAAAGAAGATACAGCAGCCATAAGAGGTGTATCATTCATCAGATTCTTACCAAGGACTAATCACCCTCCAGCCTGGTGGAGGACTTGGAAGACCCTGTAGAATACAACAGAGTGACACTAACTCAAAGCCAAAGAAGCTGGGAAACTAATCCTCTCACTCACCCAGACCCTTCATGACCTGAAGGATGCTCCTGGAAAGATGGACTCTGTGGCAGTTTGGCCTGCTCCAGGGGAAGGTAGAGAACAGCTTATAGGTGGAGGCTTGCAGGTATCTTCAGTCACATGTCAGGAAGTAACCTGGGACTTGAGAAAAGGGACCTGGGGGCAGATGGATGAGCTTCCTGATGCTCTAATACTGAAGTCTGTGGAGAAAAGAAGGGAAAATACTTTTTGTTCCTTATTTCCCCACCTGTAAGACGCAGATGGCCAACAGTGTCCTTCCAATAGGCTGCTGCTGATTAACTGAAGTAACACTGTATGGCCCAAACAGGACATGACACTGATCTGTCACTGCATAATGCACCATACCAATGTTAATGGCTTGAAAGGATAACCGCTGTTATTGTGTCTGGCAGTGTGTGCAGGTAATTCAGACAGGGCACAGTTGAGATGACTTGGCCCCGCCAATGATGCATGGGGCCACAGTGGGAAGCACGGAAGACAGGGAATGGAAGCATCTGCAGACTTGAAGGGCTGGAACACACACTGCCAAGGAAGCCCACAACGCTGCCTGGTCATGGTTTGGCTGGTTTTCAGTCAAAGGTCTTGACTTTCTCCACAGGGGCCTCTTGGGAAAGTTGCTCAGTGCCCTTCCAACATGGTAGCTGGATACTCCGGAGCAAGTTGCCCAGCAGGCTAAAGCAGGAGCTTCACTATCTCTTCTGGCCTGGCCTCAGATGTCATGTATTGTCCTTTTTATAGAATGCTAATGGCAACACAGGCCAGCTTTGGTCCACTGTGAAGGGGTGACCCAAAGACATGGGTGGCAAGAGGCAAAGATCAGGAGGATCTCCTGTGGAAGCCAAGGCCCTGAACCAGCTTACAGATATCTTGCAATTTAACAAGAGCATATTTCTATTGGAAGAATAAATAAAATTCTTTAGAGAAACACTTGACTCTGAAGAGGCAGAAAACAATCAATTTGCCCACCCAGTGCCCCCAGCTCCTCCCAGCCACTTCTCTTGGGTAGAGGGTTTATTTTCTGCTTGACAAAAGGGCTGCATCTCCCACCCTCACTGGAGCCAGACAGGTGGCACTTGGCTGCTGAGAGCTTCTCAGCAGGCAAAGCAAACAGAGGGCGCACAGATATCCATAATGCTGTAATTAAACAGAGAAAGGTGCTAACTGCAAACCTGGAGCCCCAAACGTTCTCCAAGGGGTAGTTAGGGCTGCATGGAATCTGTTAACTGGCAATAACTTTGAAAGAAGGGTTTACTTGCCAGAGAGGAGCCAATGTCAGCATAGATCACCTGCAGAGGACCGTCGGCTGCCTGCTCATCTAAGCTCATTTGTTTGAAACAGAAAGCTCTGAGCCAAAGAGTCCAGCCTGAGACTGAATTAATGATGAGCATGAATGAAGCTTGGCTTGGCTTCCTTCACAGAGAGGCGGACACTGAATGAATTTTTCATGGCTTGCTCAGGATGTCATTTTCTACAGCAGGTTCTCAGGCTATCCTTGGACTGTGTGCCACAAGGGGTGAGGTTGACTGGAGGGTAGCATGGCTTTATTCTCCGCTTGCTACCTTGTCGCCCACCATGGACACTGTCAGAGTGTCTTCCCCCTTCACAACAACCTCCCCTTTACCACCATGCTTTCTTAGCTCAGCAGATGTTTGGTAACACACGGTAACATGGTGACAGGTGGTTGGTTTGCAGTGGGCTCTTCATCTACATTGAGCCAATCAGGCTTCCTTCCCTGTGAATGGTGAAGAGGAATCTAGGTAGGGAGGGGGCTTCCATCTCAGGGTGCCTGGGTCTTTAGAACGTACACCTTACAAATGCAGGTAGTGGGGAGATCTTTCAAGAAGTAGAAAAGAATCTTCTAAAGAGAAAGAATGAAGCAGAAATGTAGAAGCAGGGATGAAAGTGGAAAGATAATCTAGACAGCTTAACTGCTAGCTCTGGTTCATTTTCAAGGTCGATGAGTATATTTTGCCCAAGATGTTGGGAACATCCATACATTCCAGATGAGCATGTACCCATTTCCTGCTTCAACTAGTATGGACTAGATCTTCTTTATTTTTCATCTCAGGCTAACATGAAAGAACTAGAGCTGACTCCTCTGGTGCCTGGGAACCAGCCTAGAAGAAGAGACCAAATCTGGAAAAAGCTCTCTCCAAAAAAACACCTGCTACATGGCTGTCTGATCCTTAGTATTAGGGTATAAGTCTACACTGTGGCCAGACTTCATTGGATTTTCAAAAGTAGGAGGAATTTGAGAGTTTGTATAAAGATTACTAATTTAAAAATATTACAAATACAATTTTCAACTGTAAAATCACTCTGATAGCCCAGCAAAACCTACCTCTGGGCACTGTCAAGCTTGTAGCCATTCAGCTTGAGGCTTCTGCTCCAGGGCTTTGTTGGGAGGCTGGGGGATAAGGCTAGGGGACAGTGCATCGGGTAAGGGACTTGGACTGAACACAGGGCAGCATGGCCTGACCTCAGGAAGCAAGTGGGGTAAGGATGTGGTAGCTTCCATTAAAGCAGGGTGGTCCTAGTGGCACTCCAGGAGGGGCTGTTATTCTGAGGGATGCTAGGAGATCTTCATGCTAAACACTGTCCTTCAGGGTCTGACTACACAGATTGGACTCATAGTGATCCTCTTGTTTTCAGCCTCTCAAGTTCTAGGATTACAGGTGCATGCCACCATGCCCAGTCTCAACCACAGTCTCAGAGAACCCAAGAGGTGGGGTTGGCAGGACACACAGGGGATTGAACCCTGGTCCCTGCATCTGCCTAAGTGGGCACTTGAATCACTGAGCTATCTGGCCGGCCCTAAAATACTGTGTTCTTGAGAGCATCTTCAAAGGTTCCCTTGTGTAAAACAGAGAAGATCATTGGGAAGGGCATTTCGGTGGCCCACTTCTGATAAGAGATGGAAATGAACTCGTATTTGACAGTGGGCAGCACATGAAGCAGTAACTGATGGTGACAGTAAAGAATACTGCAGAATCAAGCCAGCCCTCTTCCTATTCCCTAAAACCCAGAGAGGCTGAGACCGTTAGACACAGAATAGAGGAAACACCCAACTAGCCAGGTGCAGAATGGTGCAAGTTTTAAGGTAATTGGAGGAAAATAAAGACATGTGATATTTCCAAGCCTGAGAACTGTTAAGCAAATTCATATTGTTTACACTTGCAATCAGGAGGCCCAGAAGGTCCTAATAGAGATACCACACTGCTGATTCCTCATGGGGACTACAGCCATAAATATTCCGCTAGAACAAATCCCACCCTACATATATGAGACAGACACAATTTAGCACAAGGCCTTGATTCACAGGCCTTTAAAAGAGGCTGTGAAAGCAATCAGGGCTTGAGGAGGATTCAAAAAATGAGCAAGCTCAGGAACCCTCCACCACTCCTAGGCTGGAGGAAGAGAGAGAAGATCTGGAGGAGGCTGGCGCTAGAGTCACCTAACGGAAGCTGGATCCATTATGGATCTGCTATGAGGAGCCATGGCTGTGGAGTGAGGGAGGAAGCAACTGTACCAAAGATGTCACATGGGCAGGGAAAAGCATGATGGTCCTGACTTCTCCCTCCTTCGATCCAGTTTCTCACCAGTACCTCCAGATGGCTGGGCCTAGGTGGAAGTCAGTGGAAATGGGAATGCATTCTCCATGTGTCAATCTGACTGAGCTCCTTGACAGAGCAGAAAGGTTGCGGTGGGTTCAAGGCGAGCAGGGAGAGGACACACAGAAGGACCTGAGTTGTCAATAATAGAGAATATTGCAAATTCAGGGACACACCAGACTGGATTCTTGTTCTAGGGCTCTCCTTAACTCCTGGATGTTCCCCAGTCTTTTTTTTTTTTTTTTTTTTTTTTGGCGGGACTGGGGTTCAAACTCACGACCTTGCACTTGCCAGGCAGGCACTTGTGCCACAGAGCTATCTCCTCCACCCCTGTTCCCCAGTCTTACCCAGTACATACCAGCCCTTATCCAGGGAGAGCTGGATGGCAATGCAAGGAGAGGAATAGTTACTTATGGTCTCCCCAGCACTATCATTTGTGGGACAGGCACTGTCTTACGTGCCTTAAGCTACTTACTGTATTTAGAGTCAGGGTTAGTTTCTCCTTGTTTTACAGACAGGCAAAGCAAAAAGTGTAATGGGTGACATGTTGGCACGTACTTTCAGATATCAAGCCACGCAAGTTACTCACCAAGAGGGCAGGGTCCTCTGTTTCATAGGCAATTTTTCCTTTAAGACCTAATATTTTTTAGTTGGCCTGTTAAGATTTACCCAGTTCATCTAATATTACCACATCTATTGTCATGGCAAATTTATATTACAGAAGACAAGGTTACGAAGATATAGGGGTACAGTGAACAGTCCAAAGGAGGCTAATTAGTTTGTAAGCCATGTCGTACCCTGTCTCTCCCTCATCTCCCCATTCCTTCTCCCTCATGGAGCTTGAAACCGAAGCTCCATGTGATAGTGGATCACAGTTTTAACTACAGGATGTCTTTTATGGCCCCTGATCTCTCCAAGTCCTTAGCATTGAAGAACACTGATGGTTTGTTCATGCCACTGGCTGTGGTTGCAGTCCCAGGGGAACTGTGATGCATTGGTTTTCCAGGCTTTGTTTAAGATTTCTCTCTGTAAACAGAGGTTGGGGTTAATTGCACATGGTGGAGCTGGATGTGGGATTGAGATCAATTTCAGCCAATCTTATTTCCAGCCATTCTCCAACACACAGCTTTTCTCTTACTCAAGCCAACCTTCTACTGTGATTTCCAAATCCATCATGCCCCTCCTTCCCTTGCTTTTAGCTTGGCAATTCTCTCAACTAGGGATACTCTTCCTTCTCTCTATGGAAATCATCAAGGCTCAGTCAGATCCACATCCTCCACAGAACATTCTCAATTCAACTCCGTGAACCATTCTACGAGTTCTTCTGGCACTTGCAGTGAATGCCGCCTTCATCATGATCAAGTCGTCTTTACTGAGCACCTAATATATAAAGTGCTCAGGCTCACACAAAGAGATGTCAAAGGTATACAGACCACAGCTTCTTCCTGTCATTTGTTTATAATCCACTCAGTGAAAACTTACTGTTGATTTGTCCATACATTCTGTAAGCACTTACTGAGGTAAAGGCATAGCACCAGGTACCAAGAATAAATATCCACCTCAGCAGTGAGATAGGCAGAGGCAGAAGATTGTAAATTCAAGCCCAGCCCAGGCAACCTGACAATTTATGAAGACCCTGTCCCTGTAGAAAGAAAGAAAGAAAGAAAGAAAGAAAGAAAGAAAAGAAAAGAAAAAAAGAAAAGCAACGCAGCGCAACACAACGCAATGCAAAGCAAGGCCAATCAGCAGATAGAGATCATAGATTAGTGTTAAGGTCTTAGGTTCAGTCATGGGTTCCACAAGATCAATCAGTCAATCAGTCAGTACCATCAATGTCCATGTATGAGCATTAAAAATTAATCAATGGCATGGAAATGGAAGCATAGTAATTCTGACAAATAAATTAGATTACTATCCAGCAACATAGCACAATTATTGAAAAAAGTGAAAAGAAAAATAAGACCAGAACTGAGTCCAGAAGCTAGCCCTACTGCCCTGAGAACTGTGTGACCCTGTGTGGGACATGTAACTAAGGCTACTGAGGACACCTGTTACTGGTGTCTCCTCTTGTGTGCTCAGCCTAGGAGCAGAAGGCGCTGAAACCCAGCCCCTGCTCTGCTCACTGAGCTGTACTGCCGAGAGGCCCATCAGCCCAAAGGAGTTTGCCTTTTAACCCTATGTAATTCACCTACTGGGAGTAAGAGGCATCCGGGACTTAATCCTCCAACAGGAAGTGTCTTTTCCTAATTCATTGGATACCACAGGCAGCTAGCAAGTCCTTTCTCTTTACTTCTTTGAACCTCAGTTTCCTTATCTATAAAAAGGGACAAAAGACTATTCTAGAAGCTTTGAGGGATAATCACATGAGGTGACATATGAGACTGATCCATGCAGCTAAAGATGCAAGGAAAAGAAATCTAATTTAAACTACAAGAGGAGAAAAGATAGGAGGGAGGGAGGGAGGGAGGGAAAGAGCACACTAGAGAGCAGTAGATTGCTTCCTATCAGCAGTTGTAAGAGACCTCTCAGGAACACCTCTCAGATGGTCTGGTGCTAAATCACCAGCGCTGCAGTAATTGCAACTGAAAATCATACCAGATAGAAAAGCCTAGCAACACCACCATTAGCAGCTGGAGTCTTTCATTGTGAACCAGGGAGCTAATATGCTTTTTCATGTGTGCACCGGCACTGGCACCAGTACAGAGTATTTCCATAGGGATGAGGCCCCTTCCACTCCTTCTGTCACCAGGTGACATGTGGAGCTGCTCACTCAGGGATCCCATGAGGAACCACCAACTTTTGCACACTATCCTAGGCCGCCAAACTCTGTGACTAATGCAAAGCTTCCCTCCCTTCCTTCCTTCTCTCCCTCCTCTGCCTCACTGAGCTGATGTTCCTATAGAGCAAATAGAAATTAAACAATCTGCAGTTCTTGAAGCAAAACTGCTATAACTGATTAGATGGAGCAAGCTATGCTTTCCAAGTAATCTGATACCTTTAGAAGAAAAAGAAGAAGACATGCTGAGAATGATGCCAGGAAAGCTGGATATAGAGGAGGAAGATATTATGGAGACACACAGCAGGTGCAAAGGCCCTGAGATACATGTGAGCTTAATGCAGCCAGAGGTATCCAGTGCATGTCCAGAGCACAAGGCTGGTGGAGTCAGAATGTGTGACTCTCACAACTTAAATGCAGTTGGAAAATTTTCAAGCACTCCACTGCCAAAATAATCCTAGCACCTGGATCTGGTTTTATTTCTTCCTTGCCCTAAACTTTCATCTGCTCTCAGTTACCCCAGATGCCAGCTCTCAAGGAGATGGAGTTGCAGAGATATGGGGTGCTCCTCACTTTCATAAGAGCAGGGCAGTGCTCCAGCCATTTGGCTCATTAGATTTGGGGCCATCAGCATCAGATATCCTGTGTTGCATGGGACTGCTGCACATGGTGCATTTTTATTCCATTTAAATAGATTTTTCACCTCAAAGCTTTGAGTTACCTGAGCTGGAGAATTCTTAGTGTGGGTCTGCATATTTGTTACCACTCCTTCCTTGCAAGTATGGGAACTAATTCCCTTCTCCTTGAATAAGGACAGATTCAGGGTCCCCTTTTCAAGGAAAAGAATGCTGTAAGGCTGGTGCTGCGTGACTTCTGAGGTTGAGTCATGAAGATCATTCTGTGTGGCCTTCTGCCTCTGGACCTCCTCACCCTGGGGGAATCCTGCAGCCATGGGCAGCCCTGGGGGACATGTGCACAGGAGGAAAGGAGTCCTCTGGCGAACAGCTTTAAAGGTCCCTATAGAGACCCTGGAAATCAGGCAGCAGAGGCAAGCTGTACCTCTGTGCTCTTTCTGGACCCTTTATCGCTGTAGAAGCACAAAATGTTTTTCTGCACAGTTTTAGTATGTAGTGTAGTTTCTAGAAGTGCCACTCTTGTGTAAATCAAGGGATGCTTGTGCTTTATTTTGCTTGAACCTTTACCAAAGATCATTGTTCACTTGAAAAAATACTGTCAGCAATGGTAAGGCTCCTCAAGGTATGTGAGAGAACAAAGCAATATACCTGTAACAGCATCAATTTGTAGCTGTCACTTGCACGGTGATCCCTCATAGAGGAGAAGATTCAGCTGCATAGCCGCTTGCATTTCTTATGTCCGAATTTTCTCTTGTTGAGTTGTAAGCACCATGTCTCCTAATGAATTCGTGCCTATGTATGAGTTGTCAGGAATAGCACTTCTTTTATTTCTCCTTTTATAGTAAAATTGGGATATTCTTACTTTTTAAAAAAATTATGAGTAGATAGGTTGTATTGCATGGATGAATTTCTTTTCAGGGTAGTAAAGGGGCACTGTACTATGTGTGGTACAAAAATATTGAATGCTTGGATTTAAAAACATATTACAATAGTAGACACATGACCATGAATCCCCCACAAAATATCCCCCCCAAGGCAATTACCCACTGTTCTTGCTACTTCCTGGAGCAGTTCTGGAGGAACTTCTTCACGTCTTTAGCCATGCTCTTGTACCTGCCTCCTCTGCGGTCTTTTGACTTTGGGAAGAGCCTGAAGTGGATGCAGTGAGAAAGGTGGGCGAGCACGCACCACAAGGCTCCTACGAGCTTGTCAGGTGCATGCAGCAGCAGCATTCACTGCTGAGACCTTCGGTGATACCTCGTGAAGACACTCACAAAAGAGGACTCCCCAAACCGCTTCAGAAAGTGCAAGAACGGCGGTGTGAGTTTGAAGGAAAAGGGAGCGTTTAGGGGGGAATTCATGGCAATGTGTCTTTTACTCTGATACATTTTTAAAATGCAAACATTCGCTGTACATTTTGGTCACATTTTGTATAATACATTAAGAGAAAGCAGGTAGCACACCAGGAAAACTGCTAGAGCGCGTTTCTTGCCTCAGGACGTGCACAGCAGTTGTTTTCTCATCCCTTGACGCCCTGTCAGCCTTCCAGCCCGGCTGTGCTCTTCTCTCTGAAGGGCATCTTCTCAGCATTCCCCACACCAGCGCTCACTTTTCTTTCTTTACGTGTTTCCTTCCCCCGACTTCTCTTTTTCCTTTTGTCTGTCAGAATCCTAACCATGCCAGACTCATATATTCATTCAGAAAACCATGCAGCTCGTAGCCACCAGCCAGGCCTTTGCTGTGCCCAGGACGCCAGCAGCGAGACAGGTAGGCACCACACGCTGTCGCTCGGGGCTCCAGGTTGTGCCAGAAGCTGGCCTTGTGCAATGACGGGGATCCCTGACAGCGGGCCAATGCTGAATATCCGCACAGCGTGAACGCCCAGGTGACCTCCTTGAGGGAAGAACCTGCTTCAGTTACCTGAGATATCTGCAGGAGCAGAGTGGTCCCCAGCTGGTGCCGCAGAGAATGGCACTGGGGCCCCAAGCTTCTCTTTGCTCCAGCCTGATGAGCACCTTAGCTTGAGAATTTTCTGCTGTGTGCACATGCCTGCGCCCGGCAAACTGAACCTGCAGGTTTTATGACTGGCCTGCCGCATCTCATCGTTTGTAAAGGGAAACAGGCCTGGAAAAGGTACAATCAGCTCCTGCTTCTCTCTGGCTGGCCGTGGCCCAGCGCTGAACCTGGTGAATCAAGACAGCATAGAGCCCGCAGGCTCTGACAGCACCCCACCAAGATCACGGAAAGAAGGCCCAAGGGCTGCCGGCCAGAGCGGCCGCGCGTCCCTCCTCTGGCGCTTACCCCACCTGCCTTCCAGCCTCCCTGTCGTCAGGCTCATAAACACCACACACACACACACACACACACACACACACACCCCACTCAAACCTGTAGCAGGAACCTTCCTTGAATGCACTCAGAATCACGCTCCAAGCCAGGAGCAGTCTGTAGCAGATATGGTGAATTTTCTCACTTTACAAGACAATGGTTTTTCTAGAAAAGGTTCCTGCTCCCCATCCACCACACCCCATCCCCCAGTTCTTTAGCAAGCACCCAGGAATTTGAAGAACAGCCGGGGAAGATAGCAGCTCCTGGCCACTGGAGGGCACTCTGCAATCCCCAGAGAAGGCCGGAGCGGATTTGTGGTGCCTTTTTACCGGAAACGCTCTCCTATTCTAGCCATCAGCGCCGATCTGGAAATTCATTCTGGGGAATGGAGCAGTGACAAATGGGTTTTATAAAGAGGGCTTGCATCCAAGCAGGGCAGAGGGCAGGAGCGGCTGAGGTAAACCAAAGGGCTTTAAGTTTTACTGCTGGAGGAATATGGGGAGCCTGACTTCCGTTGGGTGCTTCTCGGAAGGAAAAAGAATACAACTTAGGGAGGGGGACACCCATCTCAAGGGGACATTTGGCAATGTCTGGTAACACTCGCTGGTCACAACTTCAGAGTGAGAGTAGATGCCAGGGATGCTGCTAACCATCCTACCTGTCATCTCCTGACCATGGCAAAGTTGTCTGGTCCAAAGTGCCCTCACTGAGAAACCCTGAGTCAGCCCTATGGTCTTTTAAAGCCAGGCTGGCCCAGCGAGCAACAGGGCTGCATTCTAGCTCTTTCCACAGTTTCTAGCCTATGCGGAGCTGACCTGATTCCCAGGAAAGGCTCTGGTATGGCAGGCGTTGTCATGGTTCCTGGAGGAAGAAGAATCACTGTGGAATCTCCCCCGATTTCCATCCTGGACTGGTGGGCTTCCCCAGTAGCAGAACCTGAGATTGGGGATTATGGTTTATTGGATAGAAGCCCTGGGAAGCACCCGTAGGGGAGCCGGGGAGGGAGGCAGGGACAGGGGAAGGGTGCCAGTGTCAGGTGGATTACTTTTACACGGATTATCAGTCAGGTATCCCTAGAGTGGGATCCCTAAGGAATCCAGGGAGCCAGTAAAGAACTGTCATCAGTCACTGGCTGAGCGCTGGCAGAGCACAGCGATGCTCTGATAGTCTCCTTTGCTTTTGTAGCCTGCCTTGCTAGCAGAGGGGTCTAGCTGTGTCACAAAGTCCTCGGGTGGAAATGCCAATCATGGGCTGGCTCGCCAGGATGCTAAGGCCAGGCAGGAAGTTGGAGGGCACAAGGTAATGGGAGTCCTGCACATGCTCACTCATCCTCTGAGTACAGCAGCCCCTCTCCAGTGGGCTAGGATGCTTCCTGAATGGAAAGCAAGTAGCTGTTAGCCACGCTTTAGGCAGAGCTTCAGGTCTGTGTCTCTCAGACTGATACCCTACAGCAGGCCTGACATCCAACAAAAGACCCTGAAGGATCTACCCAGAAGGCATTGGCTATAGGAGCCAAACTCAGGTACTAGGAGCTGATGGTTTGTACAAGCTTCCGGGTCTGTCAAGAATGTGTATACAAGTCCCTGTGTGCAGTGTGAGCATGAGTCAAGTTCCCAGGACCTTGATCCAAGGTAGGCCCATCTGATTCAGTAGATGTAGGGCAGGCCTGTGGATTTCTAGCAGCAGTGCCCCAGCTGCTGGTCCTTCAAGGTCAGGGCAGCTTGTAACCAGGTGAGCCTCCTGGGAAACTGCCCAAGGAAATCTCAAAGGGAAGGGGTCCAAGTTGCCGGGGCTCTCAAAGAGTGATTTCTCCATGCAATTTCTTTTCTTTCTTTCTTTCTTTCTTTCTTTCTTTCTTTCTTTCTTTCTTTCTTTCTTTCTTTCTTTCTCTCTCTCTCTCTCTCTCTCTCTCTCTTTCTTTCATTCTTTCTTTCATGTATTTAGTACATGATCTAGAGGGTTTCACTACACAGATCGGACTCATAGTGATCTTTGCTGTTTGTCAGCCTCCCAAATACTGGGATTACAGGCCCCACCATGCCCAGCCTTATTTGCTGTCTCAGCTGCCCCAGGGGTGTGGCCAGCACAGCATGGGGATGAAACCCAGGTCTTTAATCAGCTTTAATCCACTGAGCTATCTGGCCAGCCCTCTCCTTCTACATAGACTCACGTATCTAATCATTTTTTTCTTCTTTGTTTTTGAGGATCTTACCCTCCCTACCAATTTATAAGCCCTCAGGTCTTTTTTTTTTTTTTTTTTTTTTTTTTTTTTTTTTTTTTTTTTTTTTTTTTTTTTTTTTTT
>PVKN010000257.1:0-56809 GCA_004027915.1 Capromys pilorides | reverse complement strand
CAGGTCTTGAGATGTGGTTCTTTCCAGGCTGGGAGCATGTGAGAAGGGCAGGTACTTATCTCTCAGAGCTTAGACACTGTGTGTTGATTTGCACAGCAGTAGTTTGGAGCTTTCCACTTGAATTTCCTGCCCTGGACCTCAGGCAGCTTTCAAAGTCAGGGGCCAGTGAAACAGGGGAGGAAAGGGAAAACTAAAGGCAACTTCACAGATCAGATAACAGATAGTATGAAATTTACATTGCTAGTCAGTGACTCAAGTGTCGAGGCTACCAATGGTTCAAATCATTTTCATTCATTCATTAAGCAAATATTTACAGAGCACCTACTATGTGTCCTGCATGGTTTTAGGCACTGTGAATCAGATATTGGACAAAAGAGACAAAAATCCCTAGAAACTGTCAAGGAGTTGGCATGCTAAAAAAGAAATCAGGAAATCATCCTTGTGTTGGAGGGTGACAGCAAATAAAGCCAAGAAAGATGGGAGTGATGGAGCTGAAACTGAAACAGGGTGATCGGAGAAGATCTCCTTACTATCACACAGAACCAAGATTTGAGTAGAGTGTGAGCCTTCCTATAGAATCTTAATTTTACTCAATTAATTGTAGTTAAATTTTAAGTGCACAAAAATGTAATCTGGTATCTTTTCCTTTCCTTTGCTGCCTTGAAGAATGGGATACAAAGAATTTTCCTCTTTTCCACTGTCTCCCTTCTGAGCAGAGGAAGGGTTTTTCAGTTGTTAATGAGTTTAGCCTCCTAGGGTTATCAGCAGAGGATAAGAGGAGAAAATACTTCAAAGGGGAAAAGAGATACAGGGGGACTTTTGTGTAGAAACACAGGAGATCTAAGGACAGGTACAGGTAGGCGGGAGGAGCCCGGGAGGGTGGGAGTGGGAGCAGAGACCCGGGCTTTCCTGCTACTGGCTTCTTGCTTCAACACTGGTGCTGCCAAGCTCAGCCCCACAGCGTGATGATGGCTGGTGCTGATGGAGGGAGGCGGGGGGGCGGGGGGGGGGCCTGTGGCCCAGCTGGAGGTCCGTCCTTCATGCTGACCTGGTGCATCTCCCTGGTGGGTCAGGGTCCACCACTTTGTACATTGTGGGGGACCGATACCTGAACTAATGAGTTTTGCCCCTGGGAGAGGACAATACTGCTTCTTTATGGAATAAAGAGTAATTTTCTCCCTCCACTCTGAGTTCTTAGTTGGGACAGACCTTCTCACAAAAGACAGGTTGACAAGAGAGGAACAAACAGGAACCTATTGACATGCAGATCTCATGAGTATGTGGGGGGGCAGAAAAATGAGTAGATCACTTAGGGAGGGCTCTGAATTCAGGGTTACACCTCCTGTGTAATGAAGAACTGTAAATTTTTCAGAAAGTGACAAGACAAAGGAAGAGCATGTTGAGTCTCCAGGGACACAAATTATGGAAGGCAAATAAATAGTCACTAATGCCTCATTAGTGCTGTTTGTCAGGTAGATGCCCTGTGCCTTCTCCCAGCTTGCTAAGCATCTGAGGTTGTCTTCCATGGTTAACCTTGTCCTGCCCAGTAGAGCAGGGCAGAAGGACACCCTCTTTTATCTGAGAGCTTTTCTCATATCTGCCTCTGCTCAGCTGCCTCAGCTCAAATTGGTCCACAAGTCAGCGTGGCCAGTCCTCAGCGGCCTGCTCTGCTCCGCCATATGTCTATTAGCAAACCCATTTGGGCTTCTCTTACTACCCGTATATGTGCCTGCTCTGCCCTCCCACCCATTCTGTGAACTGGTTGGAAAGCCCGTTTTTCATGATTTAGCACCTCAGCAAAACATAGCTGTGGTCTGTGTTCATTTGGGTGAGAAGGTGGGTCAGGGTCCACCACTTTGTACATTGTGGGGAACCTATACCTATATTTCCTACAAAATACTGACCTTTGCCGCATTTCCCCTGTGTACCTACCACCTCCTTGATTATGTCCTTTGGCTAGTGAACAGGCTGTCCCTGCTGGAGTCCTGAGAACTGCAGGAAACCGGGCTGCCCTGAGTTTCCCCTCAGAGGAGCTGCTGTTGGAACTCTGAGGAGCTAGAACTCTGCTGCAACCCAAAGGCTAGGACTCTGCCCTGCTGGGTCTTAGCGGCAGGATCAGCCAGGATCAAGGAACAAGTTTTGGTGCACAGATCCCTGCTCTGAACTAGCTGTGGCCCTTCTACCTGCCTGATGTTGTGCAGCTCTCATTTACAAGTTGCGGCATGGCTGATGTTATCATCTGTGATTGAGGCAACATTAGGAGCTGTGCAGATGCAGCTGAGAATTGAATCAGCCCAGCAAAAAGGGCTGGCAGGCTGTGGGAGCTCATTTGGCAGCAATTTCTTGTTCTATTCTATTGTGCCCGTGATGGCAATTTCCCATCTCCTCCTGACCGACACTCTACCATTCCTCTCTCAGCTCCGTGTCCAGGAACCCCTGCCCCTTGCTTTCTTCTGGGATTTAATGATTCACACCTTGTTCCCCTTTGCAGTTGCCCTGGGCAAGCAGTGTCTTTCAAAGGTCACAGCTCCTCCTAGGCAGCCTGTGCCACCTCGGGTCCCCATGACTGTCCTTCTGACCTATCCCTCCTGGGCATTGTGGAGATAGCAGCTCCCTTTTACCCACTTGGCCTAGGCAAATTTGCCCTGGTGTCCCCACCTCCACCTACCCCTTTGCACACAGCTCCTTTACTAGGAACTCCTCATATTACCCATGCTCAGGCTGTCAGCTTCCATTGTCAATGTCCCCCTCCCCATGTCCACCTCTGTCCTGAGGAGCCCTACACCCCTGAGCCCTACGAAGGCATAAGATCAGCCTCTTCTCTCCTGTTGCATCTCTAAAGTGACTCGTAGTGGTGCTGTGGCACAGAGAGGCTACGCCGATCCCAAGGCAGCTTTGCTTTTGTGACTGGCCCTGAACATGTGTGTGAAGAGAGAGGGAGTGGAGAGAGAAGGAGCCCACACCACATCAAGGCGGGCCTACAGAAACAGCCTCCTAAAACAACCCTATCATCTGTTAGCTTCCGAGTTGCTTCCTCACAACTCACCGTCCTATATCTCAAACATGCTCTCCTTTGGTAAAAGGATAAAATCCCTAACTCAAACGCTTCTCTGAGCTTTATTTCTTTTCCACAGACTCTTGTGCATGTAAATATTAACACAAGTAGTTTTCCTTTTCTCCCATTGCTGTTTTTGGGTGGTGGCCCTGGGGACCAAATTCAGGGGCTTCTACCACTGAGCTACACCGTCAGCCTGTTTCATTTTTATCTTGAGGCAGGATTGCACTGAATTGCACAAGTGGGGTTTGATCTTGCAGTTGTCTTGCCCTCAGCCTCCCAGAGTGCTGGGGTTACAAGTGTGAATCTGTCTTTTGTTCATTTAATTTACAGCCCCCCACCCCCCATCACAGAACATAAAGTAGAAGAAAAGTTTTCCTCCCCAGGTGGAGATCTTCAAATCTGGCAGCGTGTGTCTTGCTAACTATCACACCCATGTGTTATTATGTGAACATTATTTGCTGCAGGATAATCCAAATGCACCACGGATGCAAACAATATCCTTTCATTTTTCTTAGCTCAACATGCTATGTCTAATCCCCTTCATAAGAGTTCATTTTCAGCTTTAAAAGTCCAGCCCAAGAGAGTTGAAAGTCTGAAGATTCATACTTACACTTCAGTTTAACTCTTCTTCCCCACCCTGGAGAGAGCACATTGGCTCCTAGCCTGAAAGGGGTGGGGCCTCTCTCTAGCTTGCTCCTCCCCCATCTTCCTCTTAGAAGGCTGTAAGGGTTGAGCGGCTGGCTGGGGAAAGAGGGACAAATGTCTCTCAACAGGGCTATTGTTTCTCTTTGAGGTTCTGCCGGCTTCTCTGGCAAGGCCTTGTGCCGGGCTGGCAGCCAACCTGCCATCTCCTGGGACAGATAACTAAGTTATACAGGAGGCCCTGGGAGAGAGGCCTTCCCTGACCTCAAACATACATCCTGTCTGGCTAGACATCTGCCAAACGCCTCTGGGATGGATAAAGATGGATGCAGAGTCTATGCTACTCCTTTCACAGAGAGAAAAAGAGTCTTTTCCTGTTGAAGCTGGCCTTGGCAGCATGCTTGACTGACAGACGTCAACAGAAGACATATTCTGAGGCCTCTAATGTCAGAACCTAAAGTCCCTGGCAGAGCCATGTGAGAGGCAGACCTCTCCTGCCAGGTGGGAAAGCACCACTCGGATCAACAGTCCCAGGGGAGCCCAGCCTTCTGCCTTTGAGCTAGGGTCCTAGACTAGTCCACGTCCCAGCTGCATGACATGAAAGGACTGCCACCAACAGCACACAGAGCTAAGACTTCTTAGTAGAGTCCCACCTGCCTTCCTCACTCCCCAAACATGACTCACAATAACATAGCTGTTGCTTGCAGCCGCAGGTAGAGCAGTGAGGTGGCTTATCACACAGCAAGAGCTAAGCAGAGGTCCCTTAGCTCCTGGCCCTGGAACTGGGGCTCTCCCTTGGGAGCCATTGACAAGACGGCCTGAATCAAGTTACTCCTGGCAGGTGACGTGGCATGTGGTGTTCAGGCTTGACTGTGTGAGCTACTTGGCTTGGGATTAGCGCAGCACATGTCTGGGTGTGTCTGGGGTGGGTCTTGGAGGCTCGACCTTAGGAACTACACCTGGTTCCTTTCCCTTTCTTCCGACACTGTCCCCATGAGCTGTTTCCTCCCTGGCCCCCGTGAGCTTAGCTGCAGCATACCCTTTTGCTGTGGTGTTCATCTTGAAGCCAGCTCACCCTGAGCTGAATTTCCTAAAACTATGAGCCAAATAAAGCTATCCTTTCAGTTGTGGGTTTTGAGTATTTTCTCCAACAACAAAAAAATTGACTAATACATGACCCAGCACTGCATCGTGGTCCTTGAAGCTCTCTGTGGTACTTGCCTGTGTATTTGCTCCTGCCCAATTCCATGGTGAGCTTTTCAGAAGTCCCTTCTCATGGCTTCAGGAGTGAAACACTACTCCCCACTGCCCAAGGGGAGGAATGAAAGAGGCAGTAACTATGCCCTAGGCAGCCATGGGGTGAAGGGAATCTCCAGACGCTTTCTTGCTCAGGCCTTCTGCTTGTCCAGGCTAGCGGAAGTGGGGTGAGGTAGAGGTTGTGGCCGCTGCATGTTTCTGGAAGAACAGTTCGTTGACTTCTTAAACCACCCCTGAAGGTATGAATGTTTAGGCCCTAATACCTCTTTATCCTCAACGTTGGATCCCAGTGACCAATTTTGAAGTTAAATAAATAAAGCCTTTTCTTTTCCTCCTTAGATTGGAAACTGGACAATGACAAAAAGTGTATGGCAGGTGAGATCAAAATGCCAGTTATTTCTGGCAAGACAAGATTAATAGATATATTTAAGTCTGGTTAAAAGGCTTGCTAAGATTGCCTACCAGAAAGTGATGTATTAACTTTGCTGTTTCAGGCAACATTGGAAAATCACAGGTCTTTCTCCTTAGAGGCAGGGGTTGCTTGCTGAGATAACCCTGGTGCTAGCAGCAGCCTTGAACCCATATGTTACATGGGCAGGCAGGTCTCTGCCATACCTCCCCTGTCTTAAACTAACCATTCACTTCATCCTTCCTTTCCAGGCCACTAAATGAAGTGGCACAAGGAAGCCAACACCCTCATCATGCTAAAACAAAACACCAACAAATGAGGAGGGGAGCAAGTATTTTTCCTCAGCAGCGAACGAGGGAGGGAGTGAGTATTTTTGCTCGTTAGCCACATCCCAGGAAGCCAGTTCATCTCACTTAGCCTTCTGCAGCACATGTCTCTATTTTGTCAGCCTGGTGCATTCAGAATGGTCTGTTTCTCCTTACTGACTATTATGTATCCTGGCCCACCTGCCACACACAAGACAGGCTGCTGCTGGGGACTGCACTCCCAGGGATGGACCCGTTACCTTTAGATTCTGCTTGAGTTTGGCTCCTGGAGGCACTGGCAGGAGAGGGAAGATAAGAAAAGGCAAGGTGGGAGGTCACCTTCAGCTGCCAGTTCACCCCTAGGGACCCTGGCCATGGCAACCATCTCCAAAAAGGCACCTTCTTTGGGAATCAGAAGCCATTGTGTCCACTCTCCACTTTTTATAGGAGGTAACAACTGTGGCTTTGGCCTGGCTGGAGTTTCCCCTATCCACTCGCTATTCTCTTAAACACCATCCTCAGCTCTACAGAGTCCCTTTATGAAACAGTCTACTAATGCCCTGGTCAAGGAAACCTTCTGCTTCTTGTCACGCCTCTTGGCTCTCCTGTTCTTGCTAAAGGTGACCCTGCCTGGGACAGATGCCATCCTTGATCAGCCTCCTTTCACCCCCTCTGTGTGTCCCCGTGTTTCAGCTTCAGCCTGTGCTCCCATGAGGGTGGTACAGAAACACTTTGGTCAAAGTGATAGTCAAGAATTCTTTCCAAGTAGCATGAATACTACTTGGGTTCCACTGCAAAGCAGAACAGCACAACACACAGCACAGCACAGCACAGCACAGTGCAGGGTAGCACAGCACAGCGCAGCACAGCACAGCACAGCATAGAACAGAACAGAATACTTCTTTCCTAGGAAGATATACTTCCATAATAGGTACAGAAATGAGTCATCCCCAGATATAAAAAGTACACTGAAGAAGGCTAAGTGTTTTGGTCAGGAGTCTCCAGAGACAAAACCGATTAAGAAATATGTAGAAAGAGAGAGGGAGAGGATTTAATTAGAGAAACTGTCACTTGACTCTGGAGGCTGCAAAGTCCCACTGTTGGTCGGCTGCAGGCTGGAGACTGAGGAAGTTGTGCTATGCCTCACAGCCCAGGCCCAAGGGTCCAGCACTGGAAAATCCCCTTATGTGACTCTTGGCCTGAGGTTGTTGCTGTGAGACTGAAGGTGAAGGTCATAGATGCTGGACTTCTGAGGTCCAAGGACAGGAGATGAAGGATGCCCTGCTGGCAAGAAAGAGTGGGGGATTCTACCACTTCCCTCTTTTCTGTCCCATCTGCATCCCAGCCAGATGGATGGTGCCTGCCATGCTGAGACCATGGACATGTGCACCAGTCTCCCCAGAAATGCCCTCAAACACCCAGACACACTCAGGCAACCCGGGCATTCTCATCAAATGCCACACCACCTGGGTTTCCCTTTCAGGAAAAGAAGGAGAGCTCAATGCCAACTGGAGTGTTGAGAACAAATAATGCTCTACCAGCTTGCTAAGCATCCTTCAGTCTGGTCGAGATGACACCCAGAGCCAAGCATGATGGTAGCACAGCAGTGAAGGCCTTGAGCTTTGCAGCCGGGCAGCTGGTGCCTGAGTTCTAATTTCTGAGTAGCCTTGGTGCACCATTTCTCTCTCTCACCCTCAGCTTCTTTGTTTACATAATGGGGGACCACTCTTGCAAAGATGAGGTGAGGTAATGCGTGGATACATAATAGACTCATTAAACATTAGAAAGGGCTTGGCATACAATGATGCAGACACCAGATGCCCAGTCAAGAGGCAGAGAGGAGGTTAGAGTGTAGCTCCAGCCCTGCTTGCCAAGCCAAGGCTTTCCATGCACATTGTGTCAGACATCTGTCAACTCTCAGTATATTATGGGTGCATTGGATCAAAATGCCCGTTGAAATTTGGCCTCTGTAAGTGGATACTAGAAGAGTCAGTTATGGAGTGTTCCATCGCTGTGGTTCTCAAAGTTTTCACCTGAGCCAAGTGCTAGTGAGAGAGATGAAAGAAGAAAGGCAGTGACAGACAGAGGTGCAGTTGCTCCTCAGTGACTTCTCGTGTGTGTGTCTGATGGGAAACACCGTTTGATCATCAGAGTTCCAATTTAGTGGTTGGCAAGAATCGGGCACCCCCAGGAGCCCTGCCGCAAGCGTGGGATGGGTTCTGAGACCAAGACTGATGGGTGAGCAACTTTAATTACCCACGAACTGTGTTAATGGCCCTTGGGGTGTCTTATTGCTATTCTGACACTTGGGAACATGGCATTTTCCCATTAAAATGCCAATTATCCTTGAGCACTTCTGCAGATCCATCAGCTGGAGGCTGCCGGATTGTCGAGTGATGCAGTCTGATGGTTTGAAACAAACCTATCAGATCAAGAGCATTTTATCTGGCAGGCCATGGCTTCTCCAAGTGCTGTACAGCCCCTGTCTGCTGCTTCCAAACCCCTAGGAGAGCACACATGTGCACATACACGCAGACACACACACACACACACACACACACACACACACACACTCTCTCTCTCTCTCTCACTCAAAACCACACTCCACTAAGCAGAATAATCAGAATCTATGCTTCCAAGTAGCTTCAAGGGAAGAGGAACAGTTCAGGAGCCAGGAATGAGGAAGAAAATTAAGATTTGGAAAAGAGCCTCCAAAATGAAAATTGCTTATATCTGAATAATTGGAGGCACAAACCCAACAAAAAATACATCACATGGGAAGAATGGATTGATTGATCTCATCTGACTACCGACATAAATGGTCAGCTTGCAGAGCACCTGTGGTCCTACACCTCTGCCCCGACGCATGTGAGTTATGCCTAGTTGGTCGACCGCTGGTAGGATGTGCAGCTGGTGGAATGAGAAGCTTCTCGCAGTCACTCTCCTCTGGGACTCTCGGCTTGCTGTGCAGACTTGGCTTTGGCTTGGCCCCGTAATCTTCTTGCCCTAAAGCATAAGTGGCAAGGTGGCTCTGGGCAAGCTGCCTGTAGACCTGTGGGTGCTTAATCTCACCCCTCTTAATTTCATTCTTTCCTGCACCTGTGGTTGTCAAAGTTATCACCTGAGCTCAGCCCTGAGGAAAGCACAGAAGCAAGACAGTGACGGAGAATTGCAAACATCTTTCCCTTTACATGGCATATGGTATTGTATCCAAGGATTTCACAATGAGCCACACCTCTAACTTGCCCAGACTGGGCTTGATCTTGAACTCAGAATTCTAGGATTACAGGCATGCAACAGCTACAGTCTGATCCTCAGAAACAGTGATGGACAAAATAAGCCTACTGTTGCTTTTAATTAATTAGTTACTTATTTTTGCAGTGTTGGAGATTTAACTCAGGGCCTCAGACATGATAGGCAAGCATTCTACTCCTGAAATCAATCCTGAGTCCTATTTTTACTTTTAGTTGCGACTCAAGTTAGGAATTCACCATGCTGACCATTTGAAGTATACTGTCCAGGCTTACTTGCTGTGGCCACAGGTGCTCTCCAGAGAGATTCTATACCCAGGAAAGAACAACTTTCATTGCTCCCTCCCTCTAGCCCAGGACAATCACTGTCGGAGTTCCTTCCTGGTTCTCATCTTGGCCCATGAAGTCTACACTTACAATCCTAAAACCCGTTACTGGAATTCCACCAACTTAATTCCAATTTAACACTCCCAGTGCAACCCACGGCGATAACAAAGACACTGACATATATATATACATATATATACATTATATGTATATATAATATGATTATTGGGGAGCCACAGGGCCCTAAGTCTAGCCATGAAGATGGCTTTCCAGAACCAAGAGAGTGACCCAGGGCTACACTGGAGCTTTATTCATTGGAGAAGGGGGAGTGGCTTCTGAAAGGGAACTTTGGGAAGAAGGAGCGCTCTGAAGGGAATTGTGAGAAGAAGGTGAGCTGCGAGCTGGGCTAGGTAGGAGGCCTGCATTCACCTCCGCCATATTTAGAGATTTACAAAGGAAGTAATTTGCATTATGCTATTGAGATAGCATCCAATATTTTGGGGGTCTGGTGCTTCAGCCCTGTTGTGTAGTCTTTCAAGCCCCAGGAAGTCATAGCCTCTACCTCAAGGCTTGCTCCCAGCTGACACCATGGAGCATTGGCTCTTCATCCTGTTATCAGGGAAACACACGTGCCATCTTCAAAAATTACCACCAGCACCTCGGCTAGACCAATGTACACTGCTTAAAGCCAATTGAAAGGATAATGGGAAGTCCTAGCCAGCTCTTTACATTTCAGTACGAGGGAATAGGGTCAGGCTCAGTCAAAACTGAGAGAGCCGCTTGTCTTTTAAAGAGAGCTGCTCAGTCAGTCCTCCACAAATCACTATGCTACTTCCTGTCTCTATAAGTTTGATGGCTTTAGCAAACTCATAGAAGTAGCATCATATGCTTTGCCCTCTGGGACTGGACAATGTCACTTAGCATGACGCTTTCAAGTTCCATCTACATTGCAGTATGTGTCAGAGTTTTGCCCCCTGAAGGCTGAATTATATTCCACTATATATAAATGTGCTATACATCTCCCAATATCTTTTATTCTCTCATCTATGATGAGCACTTGGGTTGCTTCTATGTTTCAGCTATTGTGACTAAGTCTACTACAAACATCCATGAACAGGTAGATTACTGTTGTTTGGTCTTACGGCAACCTGTTAAACAAGAGGTAGTTCCAGTGGTAGAATGTGGGCATTGTATGCCAGCCAAGCCCTCTTGCCTCTGGGCAGGAAAGCCTCTGTGGTATCAGTCACACTCAGGAAGTGTCCATGACTACACTCCATGCCAGCCTCCTGCACGCACACTTGTCTACTCATGCTCCAGCCTTTTCCTCTGTCCCTGCAGGCTGCTTCTGAAGGACACCTTCCAGTTAGCACAACATAAAACTCCCCACTGCAGGCTCTGCTTCTAGGGCACCAACTTGAGCTGCTCAGTGCCACATGGCCAGGAAGGCAAGAGTTGCGATAGTTAGCTGCAGGGATGTGTCTTGGTGATCTCAGGGCACTGAGCAGAGTGGCATGAAGGTTCTTGGTCATTTATATATTTGGGGGACTATTAATCCTGTGAACATGTCAAGAAACATTGTATCAATAGATAGATGAATGCTAACATGATTCTCCCCTAGCCTCTGTGTTCCTTGGAAGTTAAAAAGGAGCTTCCAAGGCTGGAAGGAGTGTTGGCCCACAGCATACTGGGCAAAGTGGTCCTGGTGGTATTTGCAGCATATGTGGTACTTAATGTTGTCTCAGAAATCACACAGGATGTGTGCAGGGAAGGGTCTCTCCATGTTACAAACAAGGTTCAGAAATACTGAGGGAATTGATGGAGTAAATAGGAGAGCTCAGACTAGACCAAGCCCCCTCAGGGTTTCCTGCTTCCACTCTGGCCCCTCTTGCCCTCTTTCCATGAAGAAGCCTCAGCAGCATTTCCGCAATGCAAGTCAGAATGTGTCATTCTTTGTGAGACCTCACAGTGGCTTCATGTGTGTGGTCTACAGCTCTCCTCAAGGTGAGCCAGGAGGTCCAGCCCAGGTGACGCTGCCCAAGGGGCTCTGACTGCAGTGACTTCCAGGGAGAGGGTCCTATGCACATCCAGCTCTCCAGAACCTCTTGCTGCCACCTCTACCCCAAACACCACTCTAGCTCTTTGATCACTACCTTCTCCATGACCTCTGCCTTTTGGTTTTGAACTACATATGCTAATTGTTTGTGGCTCCTCTTTTCAAAACATGGAAACTTGTTACTCTCTCCTTGACAGTGCTCTGAACTTAGTGACCCACTTGATAATGAACAGAATATGGCAAAGTGACAATAGATATATTTCATGACCAGGCCATGAAAGCCTTATACTTTCTGCTCATTCTCTCTCTGGGTCCTCCTCATGGTAGCTGCCAGATGCCATGGCAAAAGGACACTGAGGTAGCCCTAAGGAGAGGCCATGTGGTGAAAGGCTGAAGTCTCTGGCCTATCTAGCAAAGGTCTCAGTCCTACAGATAGTCCCAGGAGTGAAAGTGACAGTGTAACATCAGGGTGTCCTTGTGACTCAGCTGAACTGTACAGTCTTCTCAGAGACGTGGGTGGGGTGCAAGCAGCAAATCTACATCACATGTGCTTCTCTGAGGTGGAGCAGGAGATGGGCAGCTGTGGGTGTTCCGATCTATAATAAAGCACCCGGCTTTTGGAGAACACCCGCATCACCAAACGCAAACATGATCTGTCCTGTGGGGTTGCAGCCTGCTTGCAATCTTTCCTTCCTGACTGCCTTCTCCACAGATTTGAAGCTCTGGCATCAGACAAGCAGAGCCTAATAACCAACCTCCTCTTAATTCACTGGCAGAAATCTCTGCCACTCTTCTGTTGGTCTGGCTCACCTGGTCCAATGCAGTGTACCACCCTAATCAGGTCTCAATGTGACTGTAGCCCTAGCCAACATCTACCCTACAACCTACTGGTAAACTGAGGCAAGATCACCCAGCCAGGCCTTTCCCAAGCTCATGACCCATCAAAACTATTCATCATTACAAGCACTAAGTGTTGCAGTGCGTTATGTCGCAGGCCACCCTGAGCCACCTATCCATGGCCTTCGTATTATTTTTTATTTTATATCTATCAGCTGCAGCTCGTTGATTGTTGCAGCACCCTGGTTTTTCCAGAGCACTCATCACAACTGTAGCCACACTGTGGATTTACATGCTTATCTGTTTACCTGGCTTTGCCACAAGGCTCTCCATCTCCTGAGGGTCGACACCTCCTGTACCTGTTCATCCACAGCCCCAGCATTTAGTCAGTCAAACTCTTCTTATTGTCCATGAGATCTTGGGAAAGGAACATTTGTGCCTCAATGTCTTCAACTGTCAAAGGGCCAATGATAATAATCCCTGCCCAATAGTATTACTGTGAGTCTACAATGAATTGATACTGACAAAGTACTTTATAATGGCTTGTACATGATAAATATTCAGGAAGTATAAGCTGCCAGTATTTTTTAATATTACAACAGGAACTCAATAAACATTTACTAAGGGACTAAATGAGGCAACTCATTGATCTCTTTGTCCCATAATCTTAAGTATCCAAGAAACAACTGAGAAAGTCCCAAAGGCTTCCAGACAGCTGAAACAGATGTCCCAGAGGCTAGTAGCAAAGCCCATCTAATTAACTTATAGGCGAGCTCCTGGGTCATTACTCAGAACCTAATTACCTAATAGTCTTAGCAGATATTTATTAGTCACCTAACATATGCAAAGCATTGTGCTAGGCACTGGGGGAAGGGGACAGAGAGACACAATGGTGAATTAAGCTCATGGCCTCCCCTCCAAAGAGTGCTGTATAGAGGGCGAGAGGGATGCAAGAGCCAGCAGGCACACAATTACATGGGATGGCAAGGCGGTCGGGGTGGCCCAGAGCAAGGCTGACTATCAAGGTGGTCAGGCTCAATTAGTCACAATTATAACATGCGCAACAAGCCTAATTATCTGGTTTTGTAGTCTATAATGGATTAGAAACAGCGTATTAGGAGAGAAAAAAAGGAGGAGTTATCGCTAGCGGCAGGTACATTGACAAAAGCAAATTGTGACAACCAGTGGGAATAAATAATCATAATTCTTTAAAACACTGAGAGCAGAAATTGAATAACAGAAACACAGTAGTAAGGTCATCTATTGTGGGGCAGCTGCTCTATAAGACACAAGAGGCAGAATAGCACAGCGTAAGGCTGGGTTCTGGACGCAGGAGGTGTGCGCCTGAATGCTGACACCAGTCTCACTGCCAGCTGAATAACCTTCTACCCACTCTGTTCCTTGTAATCTATAAAATGATGATAGCTGTATCACCTGCTTCATAAAGTTGTAAGAATTAAATGAGTTATTATTGTTGAATATTTAAGAAGCCTTCCTGGCATGTACCAATTTTTAAGGTCTCGGTCAGTCAGGATAGGCTGAGTTTGCTACAGTAACAAACAATCCCTACATCCACTTAATCAGTGAAGGTTATTTCCACTCATGCTCATTTCGATTATCAACAGGCAGGGGCTTCTACCCTGGGTTATTACTATCTCTGCACTCCACAGTCCAGGCTCATGGAGCCACTGTTTTCTCTTCTAATGTCTGCTCTTGTGGCACAAGGAAAAGAATGCCTTTAGGAATCCAAACCAGTAGTTGTTTATCCCAGAAGTGACAAACTCTTTGTCCAGCAGCTCGCTGGTCACATGGTCTCCACCCTCCTGTGAGTGCAGAAGGGTCTGGCCAGAATGCCCAATGCAGGTGGCCAGGGTGATAGCTCCGTGGCACAAGTGCCTGCCTGGCAAGTGCAAGGTCATGAGTTCAAACTCCAGTCCCACCAAAAAAAAAAAAAAAAAAAAGACAGAATGCCCAATGGCATGAGTCTGCACTAAGGCATCATACAGTTGTGCTTAGGTCACAGACTGATCTCCAAATGCTAAGAGCATTCATTTGAGGGAGGGAAGGAAAATAACAGACCGGGATCCTATGTTTGTAGTAAAAACACTGTTGGTGTTTGGTAGGTTGACAGAAGGAAGGATGGTTGCTTGCATTGAAAGACCAAGTGCCATTGTCTCTACTTTCAGGATGTCAGAAATGCTCCTGCCCCAAGTGAGTGTGACAACAAATAATGCCATAGTCTAATTCTTAAGCCTCTTTTAGGGTTAAGGAGAACCTTTACCCCTTCTTCCCTAAGAATTACTGACATACGCTTCATTTGTAGTGCTGGTTAGAATCAGAGCTTGCTCCTGAATATGCAGGACTGGTCAGGGCCTTGAATCACATCCGCTACAGTTTACTCATCAGGATGGAGAGATTGGGCAGTAGCTCAGAGGTGGAGCAGTGGCCCAGTATGCCCACGGCCCCAGGTTGCACTCCAGAATCCCAAAACAAGACTAAGTGAGAGATTAAGGGCTATGTGGTCTCCATGAGCACAGATTGGACCAGTGGTTCTATGAGGCTGTGTCTTCCCCCTAGAAAGAAATCTCAGCCACTTTGAGCCTATGGATCCCAGGTACACCCTGTACTTGCTTCATAAATTCCTCATTTTGCCTAAGCTAGCCTAAGTAGGTTTTTGTCACTCATAACTAATTACTTCTGACTAGGGCACACACCCCCTGGTAACATTTCTTTCAAATATGATTAAAAATTTTAAATGTGCTACTTGTAAAGATAAGATCCACTTAGCGGAACAATTTACTTTTGTGAGACTCTTCCTTTCTCCACGCAGTCGATCAATGAACTATTGATGTGTGACTGCAAGATCGGCTCCCACACAGAGAAGAGCGATGTGTGTTCTCAGAAGGGACATTCTGGAAACTGCCTCAGGAGGGTTTGAAAAGGGGGTGTGGCTGGAGACAGCAGTAGGATTGGCAGCTCTGTGCCCCACACTCAACTGAGCACATAAAACAAACCCAGGTGAGGATCTCCCTGTGACATGACAGGGAGACCTGTTTAATGACTTTCCCTCTGTTAATGGATAGCGGTCCTTTCAAGCTCCAGAGAAAAACTGACATGATTCATAAAGCAGAAAAATAAGATGATATTAAAGCTAATACAAGTGCTCAAAGCAAATTGATAAGACAGTTTTGAAGTAAGAGATTTTGCATAAGTGTTATAATAATCTAGCGAGAAGATGGGGTCTCCTGCGAGGGCTCGCTTTATCCCTGTGAATGCTCAGCAATTATCCAAGCAGCTCACTGCAGTTCCCTGGCTGCTCAGCTCACCAGAGCTGAAGTCTGCAGGAAGGATGCTGGTGTGGTGTAGCACACTCTGTCGCTGATCCTGGAGACATGCTGCCCGTGGGTGCACTCTGCACTTGGGGAGAGGGTATTGACCAGAATTAAAACTGGAAAGAGTTCACTGTCAATCTTCATGTCAAAAATGTGTGTTCAATCCATCAAGCAGCACTTCAGATAAAAGGAAACACTGAGAGGTGACTGATAAGAATAATAACGCACAAAACTGAGGTTGCGTTTATTTAAAGTTAGACCCCACAATGAGCACTTCCAGGGACTTAGAATCTATCCTGTGAAAGCCCTAAGCCATGCTCACCTGCCTGCACAGAGGAGCACACATAGGCCTCAGGGACTGCTTTCCTTGGCCCACGAGGCACTGGTAAGGAGGGGTGGACCCTGGACATACTTCAGTGTACTGTTCGGCTGACGAAGTCGTCCCTCTGGCTTCAGATGCGATAGGAGTCACTAGTAGAGTGATCGTGAATTAGTTCCTTTCATTTCTCGGTGTCTGGGCTTCCTTTTTGGAGAAATGGCTTTAAAAATTGTATCAAACATGGTCAACCACCTAGAAGAGTGTCTGACGCAGAGTAAGGCAATATTAGGGTTCAGTTCTTACCCAGAATCCACTTACAGCAGTGGCAGCATCCACTGGCAGCAGTGGGTTTCAGGCTTGAGTAGTCAGACACTGCTCATGCAGTTCGAACTCACAGGGCCAAATGCCTTTGTGTGGTCTGATCACTGTGAAAGAGAAAATTATTCTGATACCTAGTAAAAGTGGCAAGACACACATTGTTCTGGGAGCTACTCCAATGGGAATTTGTGGTACAAGGGGGGAGGGCTCAACTCTGAATACAACAAGGGCAAGTGGGGATTTATCACCCAGGGGCAGCATGGGTGGGCTCAGTGGGTGGACAAGTCCTAAGAGGGTTAGGTAATGCTTTACTAAATTGAACTACAGTACCAGGCTGAAGGCAAGCCAGGGCAGTCATATGTCACTAGGTGGGGCTGGTGAGGAATTAATGGGATCATATAGGGAGGCTAAGGGGTTCTGGTCCAATAGACTTAACAGGAATCTCCATAAAATTGGACTCTTAAGGACATGGCCCAGGATAAGATTTCATTGAAATAGAGCACAAAGGAGCCTGGTTAGAGTGTGTCAAGGAAATTCTCTGTTGTTACCCATGATGCCCTTCTTCCACAGCCCTTGCACCAACAATGTTGCTTCATGTCATCCCGGGGGTCCTTTCCTCCAACTTTGGGGTGTCCCTGTCACTACTGAGACAAGAGATGTCCTTGGATTCAACACGTGAAACCTAGAACCCAAGAGGAGTGGTTAAGACTTCATGCAGCAACCTTTGGGCCTTGATGGGCTAGGAGCGAGAAGACAGCTTCCCACTCCTGACAGCTTCCTTCTTTAGGTGTGCTTACCATCTGTGGGGATAGTGACTGGAGATGCTTGTCGCTGTTCCCACTGGCCAGGCATCTTCCCATGGCTGCTGTCACTCACTCCCGACCTCATTCCTGTTGCCCTCACTCCCATGCCCTGGGATTGCGCTTGCCAATAAAATGTCAGCATGTAATTGTTTGCCTCAGGGTCTGTTTTCCAGAGAACGTGGACTGAGGCTGCTAACATCATGGTGTTCAGTAGTGATTGGGACTCAGAGAATAATAAGCTTGGAGACATTTTTGCTCAGCAGAGTCCTGCTATGACTCAGGATTAAATGAAGATTCATACCCAGATTGTGCTCAAGGTCAGCTCTATTTGGAAAGCCTTTCGCTTTTGATTTTTAGCAAGGTCAGGTGACACAGCCCTTTTCCTGAACAGTCTTTTTTTAGAGCCATCAAAGCACACAGCACCGTGCAGGCCTTCCTGCATGGTGCCCATAGTAATGCCCACTTAGTAAGGACCAAGCGCCCATGGGGAGGGTCACCCCTATGGTGTCCCTCTCTTTTCTTGGTCTCTAAACCTCTCTGAATAATTGAGTACCTCTTCCCTTTATTTTTTAGCTTGCTTTGAGCCAGAGCCTATAAAAAGAAAAGACCATGTATTAGGTGCATGGCTATAATCAGACATCAAGTATGTACTTATCTTCCAGGATATATCCAAATCAAACAATATCAAGTATGTCAAAATCATGTTGTGTCAAAATTCCTGTACAATATAATGTGCCATGCTAGAGATCTCTGTGGTGCAAGAGTAAATTCAAGTAGTGTGATTATTGCTATCATCTGGGTTAATCTTGCAAGGTCACAAAGCAGTTCCTGGCTACAGGTGCTTCCCACATGCCTGGAAGATACTGAACATTTCTGTCCATGTTTCAGTTGGGGTTGCATATTATTATCCCTGATCTACAAGGGAGGCGACAGAGGGAATGTGCCGGAAGTGTGCAGTCAGCTGAAGCAGGACTGTCTAACTGCAGAGTCTGTGGTCACCAGCTTTGTGTCCCTTCCCCAGCCTGTGGCTCCGCCTTCCACATGCATCCTGGGCATCATCCTCTGCAGATACTGGTGGCTCTCCCTCTGCATCCTTTCTCTCTGCTGGATGACAAGGACTGAGGAGCGTTTACCTTGAGAGCAGCCCCGAGTCGGTGATGAGGGAGTGCTGGAGGACAGATAACAAGTTCCTCACCCTTTCATGGTGTCATGCGAAAGCTCATTGCACGTGGTCATCTGAAGCTGTCCACCAGGACTGAGACCAATGTCCTCAGTGATAACCGGCTCAGTCACCCATGTGATGGGCTCTCCTGTCTCAGTTACTTTTGTTGATTCTGATATAAAGTACTCCACACTCAACGGAAAAGGAGGAGAGGTTTATTTCTGCTCACAGATTGTAGAGGTTTGTCTTACTCCTTAGTCAGGGAGCTGCAAGACAGAGTAAGATAGCACAAGGGCACAGCAGAGGAGAAGCAGTTTATGGTGCTATGACAAGCAGAAATACTAGAATGACACCCAGGACGTGGAGGCAGATTTATTTGTGCTGACAGGCATTGATGGGGAGTATTCCCAGAATAGCAGGCCTCGATCTCTGGTGGTGTAAGGCTTGTACAAGATGAGCAAGCAGGAATTGCAGAGGCCGGAGGGCTGTCGACTGGGGGTTGGTTTATACAGTGTGCATCATGGTGTCTGGTGGAGATCAGCTGTTTCTAAGAGACAAGAGCAACCGGAACCAGAATAGGAACTATTACCTGGGCAGCTGTGAAACTGAAGTGTACTAGCTGGGGTGGGGGGCATTGTCTGTTACAATGGCATAGCAGTGAGAGGCAGAGAGTGTGAAAGGGAGTGGGAAGAGACAAAGCCTTCCAGCCTGTGCACCCGGGAACTCCCCGCTTCTGAACAGCCTCCAGCTCCCAAGAGCAGGTCAGTTGAGAACTCACCAGTGGGCTTGTCTGCTGTCATGGGACTACGGCCACCCACAAAGGGCAAGTGAAGCTTTAGGGGGCACCTAGATATAACCCATGACATCTCTTCTCTCTTAGGCCCCACTCCCTGTGCTCACTTCTCAAATCTATGACATGGCCTGAACCACTATCTCAGAGTCCAATGCTAGGAACGAGAGAGCCTCCAAGGGAGAGACATGGCTTTTTACTCTGTAAGATTTTGTGACTATGTCCAAAGAAATAAAAGAAAACCCGAGATTGTCTCCACCTGACCACAGGACCATGTTGTGCTGCATCGCTCTGTGTGAAAGGTGGGACAGGCCTTGACGGACAAAGCTGAGGTGGCCATGCCTGAGTATGCTTGGATGTTTTTGCTTCTCTGCTTTTTTCAGTACAAGGATTGAACTCAGGACCTTTTCACTGCACTGTGTCCCCAGGGTTGTCTTGCTAACCTGCTCATCTGCCCAGGCTTGGCTTAAATCTATAATCCTCTTGTCTCAGTCTCCCAGAATGCTGGAATTATAGGCATGTACTACTATTCTGGCCTATTCCCAACTCTTTCTTTCTTTCTTTCTTTCTTTCTTTCTTTCTTTCTTTCTCTCTTTCTTTCTTTCTTTCTTTGTTTTCTTTCTGTCCTGCCTTTCTTCCTTCTTTCTTTTTCTTTTTCCTGAAAGAGCTCTCTTGTACCATCACCTAGGAAGGTATAAACAGAATGAAATCTGGAGCTTTGGGGTCCCTCCCATCCAGGTTCTTTCTGGGGTATCATTTTCCCCCATTCCAGGGCTGTCTCTGCAAACAGTGAAGTTCCCTACAGCAAAAGAGGGCTGGTGGCCACTGATGTCTTACCCTAGAATGTCACAGAAGTTGTGGCCTCAGGTCCTTCAGTCACCTTAGATCAAGCTAAAACACCTTCCACTCTCAGGTGTGTATATAGGTGGCAGCCCCTACCCTAATGTGGGGGATGGTGTACTTTGAAAGTCTTTTGTCACTTCTTAGGGTTGGTCCTCTGAGATCTTTCATACTTGAGTTCCAAAATACTCTCTGGCCTGTGATCAAAACAGTAGCCATTGTATGGATTCACTGCCTGACTTTGACCGTGTAACACTCCCCTCCCCAACTCCCCACACCCAAACGGATTATCAGAAAAACACATAGCAAGGGATCTACTGGCTTGGTTACCCAGTGTTCAACTCCTTTTATTATTATTTTTTTTTTTTTGCGGGGAGGAACAAATATAGTAATTGAATTTCCATAGTGGTTGAGGAGTGGCTTCCTAAAAATATATTCACCTGAAATTTGAGAGTGTGTCTATTTAGAGATAGGGTCTTTGCAGCTGCAATTAAGATCTCAAGATAAGGTTATCCTGGATTAGGTCAGCGAACCATAAATGAAAGACAGATGCCCTTATGTCTCAGTTACTCTTCCCTCATTGCTGAGACCCATACTCAACAACACCCAAAATGAAGGAAGGAAAGGTTTATTCAGCTCACAGTTTGTGGAAGGTTCAGTCCCTACCCGGCTGGCTCCAAGGCAGACTGGTACATGGCAGAGAGCAGCAATTCATGGTAGAGGAACAGCAACAATGGCGGAGGCAACCGACCAACCAGGGCAACAGAGAACAACAGAGCCTGTTTCTCTGTCTCTCTTATAATACGTTCACACTATCTCCCCAGGCTGAGCACACACCCATAGTCCCAGCGGTAATAGGATCCATAATCCCAGTGGATTGTGAGTTAGTCGCAAACTCTAGAAGTCCCCATCCATGACTACATGAGGCTTTGGGGGGACAACAAGACACAAACCATAACACCTTATAAGAAGACGAATGGCTCGCAAGATATAGCTCAGTGGACTAAGTGCCTGCTTAGGCAAGCGCAAGGACCAGGGTTCAAGCTCTTTAGCCACATGCCACTCCAGCCCTGCCCCCAGGAGCACTGAGCCAGTGATGGAGTCTGTGTGTTGTGGCATGTACCTATAATCCCAGTGCTGGGGAGGCTAAAAGCACAAGGACCTGAATTCAATCCCCAGTATTGCATGCCATGCTGGCTCTGACACTGTGGCCTCTGAAATGAGGTATGGGGTACATGTCTGTAATCCTAGCACTGGGGAAGGCTGAGACAGGAAGATCACTGCAAGTGCAAGCTGCATAGTGAGATCTTACACCAAACAAATAAAACTAAGAGAAAGAAAGACAAGAGAGAGAAGACAGAGGATGAAGACACAGGCAAAGAAAGGGGTGTATACACACAAGGCCAGGAGCACCAGGGTACACTGAAAGAACAAGGCAAAAAACAGAGTCCCTGGATCCTCTGGATGGAGAGTAGTCCCACCCACACTTCAATCACAAAATATAATCCTGCTGTCATAAACCACCCATGGCAATAACCCGCTGCAGCAACCACAGGAAACTCATACAAGTTACCATCACATTTTGGCCCTATATTCTGAAGACTCTAACCACTTAATCTTTATAATGATACTGCATGATAAAGATTAGGTTTGATCCTTTTATGGGCAGGAATACTGCACAACAAATAGTTTGAGTGACTTTTCCAAACACATTTAGCAAGTAAATGACTGAACTTGGCTTCATATTCAGGGTCTCAAATCCCAGAGCCCTCACATTTAATGACTGTGTTCTTTTCCACCTCCAACTGTAACAGCAATCAGAGTCCTCCCCCACACCTGCATGCGTGTAGTGTTCATAGGAACATGGTGCCTAGCCTCTCACCACTGTCCCTTGCCTCCCTCAGCAGGCAGGAGGCAAGCACATCTGACTGGGCTAAGTTAATTGGACTCTACATCTTCAGAGAGAGAGGCAAAGCCACAGGGTGGTTAATTTATCCCTGGTGGTGGCAGGAGTAGCAGCCTAGACAGATGCTTCCTGTTAAGGCCCATTGCGGTCTTCTTGTGGATTGACCTACTGGGACTGCCTTGGTTCCCTTGGTTTTCTAAGCCCCATCCTTGGTTTGCAATGTCCCGCCCAATTCCTTTTCTATGTTAGAAAGCCAGAGCTGCTTTTTGTTGTTTGACCTTGAGAATCGGATTGATTGAGGGCAGATTCTGGCACCAGGTGCCACCTAGGCAATGTGATCCTCAGCGTGTCCTGGGTCAGCTTGCCGCTGACCTCGGCAGGAGGCTGATGCCTCTTCCCCAAGTTGGTCTACTTTGTGGCTTAACAGGTGCCAGTACTCAAGCTACTGCACCTGAGCAGGCATTCACTGCCCAGTGTAGAGAGAACTTCACAGAGCTTAGCAGAAGTCTTCTGTGTCTTACCCCTGACCTCTGCCAAAGGGCAGGGCAGCCTTGCCTTTCCTTAGCTCTGGAACTGTCTGTGCAGTTCCTCAGTCCCTCAGCTCACATTCTTTTTTGTATGTGTATGTGGCTGGCTCAGCCACAGTGGGTGTGGGGCTGGCATGACATGTGGTGCCCGAATCGAACCATAGTCCTGGGCACTTACCTAAGCTTGCCTAAGCAGTACTTTAGACCACTGAGCTATCTCTCTGGCCCTCAGCTCACATTCTTTAGGCAGCAGGTCAGGCCCTTGTGCTTTCTCTTGAAAATACCCTGAGTGGACACGCATGGTTTTTACATACCCTTGGATGCTCAAACCTCCCAGTGCTACAGGTCTGCACATTTGTTTAGCCCTGTTATGCTCAGCCTGACGCCCTAGGCAGCCTGAGCGAAAGCACTCCCCACAGGAAGAAATGTTTCTCAGGAGGCTGGGCATAGGTCACAGTGCAAAGAAGAATAATGTGGGCAGCTCCATGCCTCCCAACTCTTGCAGCAGCCTCTGGTGCTACTGGAGGAAAGGCAGAGAAAATTCACAAGGAGACTCAGATTTGTGGAGGCGAATGGCCTTGGGATCAGGGGGCCTGGAGTGAGTCCTCACCCTGTGTGACTTTTATTGAGTGACTCATCATGCCTGAGAGGTAGGAGTTCCTGTCTGTGGACAGGGCAGTAGCACTGTAGCAAGGGTTCCTCGAGCTTCCCTGTGCATGTCTTGCTGATGTGTAGATTCAGCACTAGGAGCATGGCTGAGGCTCCCCTGAGGACCCTGGGCAGGAGGAGGTGGTGCTGCTTTGTGGGACAGAGATCAGTCATCTGCAGCCCTCGGGATGAATTTATTCACCCCTAAAGCTGAGATCATTTTTAAAAATTTAAAATATAAGCCACACATAAGAAAAGAAGCAGAGGAGTGTGTAACAGAGACCACATGCAACTTGCGAAAGCTGAAGTCCTCACTGCCTGGTCTTCTGCAGCGAAGGCATGCTCCAGCTGCAGAGCCTCCTGCCTGTCCCTCTCACTGTTGCCTCCCGACCACACCTGCTTCTGTGTGGAAAGCCCTTCCCAGTGCGCTGATACCTTCCTGTCCCAGCATGGGGGCCGCCCTTCTCGACCAGGAGATGGCTTTCACATCGAGGAGATGTGACTTGCCCACAGCGGCAGCCTGCTCAGGCTGCCAGCTTGCTCAGCTGTACTGCTTCAGTATTCCCTTTTCCATGTTGGCACCCGTGGGTGCTGGCTTGTGAGGACCGATGTGAGCTCTTTCTTCTGTGTTGGCTGACCTTGCGTTGGACACATGCAGTCCACTCTGTGTCGCGTTATTCTGTGGAGATCACCCGGTGCTCCACCCAGGTTGTTCACTGTCTGTTGGAGTGCCATTGCTAAGTGTCTACCAACACACCAGTCCCTGCTTCCTTTCCTGGCATCTCTGCCCAGTGGTCAGCTGCACTCATTCAGGTCCTGCTCCAAGGCCTGGTTGGGCAAACCTCCCTCAAGAGATTGCTTGCCTGCCTCCTATCTTGCAGGGGAAAAGCACATGAGCTCATAGCTTAGGATGCACGAGTCACCCAACATCATTTCCATGCTTCCTCCTCTCTTCTCTCACTTGCAACACAGGCTTTTGTGTCAAAGTCAACGCCAACTCACTGAGCCATCTCCTCACTTACTGGAGGCTCTGAGATGCTAGCTGTGGCTCATGGTCACACATAGGCCACCACCACAATGGGCAGCTGGAAACAGGCTGAAATAGTAAGCAGGGTCAGGAAGGAGGCATATCCACATGAAACTGAAAACACGTGAGAGGGGTGAGCATGGAAGCCTGGCATCTTCTGCCAGTAGGATGCAGACAATGCCCCTTTCTGTGAAAGTGCTGGGGACACCACAGCCAGGACCTATGGAAACTGGCTCCAAGCTGAGGCTGGAACTCGCAGTGAGAGAGAAGGATGAGGCTCAGAGAAGTAGAGGGAGGGAGAGAAGAGATATGTTAGAACAGGAAAGGGGTGGCTTAAGAGAAACTGCTAGCTGTCAACCAATATTCACTTTCTCCTTCCCACCTAAGAATGGGCTCAGTTTGTGACTCGATGCCCACCAGAGGATCATGTTACCTAGCCCAGGGTGGCACTCATGCTAGTTGATGAGTGGAAGTGTGGAAGTTTTGTGTGACATTTCCAGAGGGAAGCTGACTTATCTGACTGGGGTTATTCTTTGTTTGGCTTCCCATGCTTTTTCCTGGTTACCTGGAACGTGGTTATGACTGCTGGAGCTGGGGGTGGAAGCCAGAGGCTGGCGTGCGAGGAATTCAGCACTGTTCTCTCCCTAGCTCTGTTCCACTTCCCCTCACATGCCCTATTCTCACTTTGTCCTGCTGGCCGCTGTATGCACTTGGCCCTTTCTAACCCCAGGGCCCCCCAGGATTACCTGTTCTCTTCTCAACAGTGGGGCCTTTTCTCTGAATTGCCCAGGCCTGTCGCAATCACTGAACCTTTCCACTGTCTTTCCCCACATTCTCCTCAGAATAGCACACTGGCTTGTGTTTTCAGTCCGTGTCAATGTGGGAGTCTGCTGTGCCCCCTAAGAGTGCTCAGGTCTGTACTGTCCAGTCAGGAAGGACCAGCATCTGAGCCTACTTTCCTCCTTTGCATCCTCATAACACCTCCTGGTCTATAGAAACTTCAGAGGCAGCCAGCTACAAGGACTGAGGCAACCACTCTCCTTCTGCTACAGATTGAAGCCGTCAGCTTTCGAAACATAAGGCTCTCGGCATTTCCCTCTTATCCTCCACATTCTGTGATAAAGACTTCTCCTGGAGATAACAGCAATGTAACTATCCTTGGTGGGGAAGGGCTGTCCGTCAAGGGGAATACACCCGAGCAGACAGACACGGTTGACACCTGAAACATCCCATCCCAGAAAGGAAAGGGTGAGAGGAAGAGGAGCACCAGTGCTGGAGTCAGAGGTAGGAGAGGTCAAAGTGATTAGGAGCATGGCTGGGAGCATGGACAGAGAGCCTTTGCTGCAGCCTGCGTGTCACAGTCAAAGCTCAGGTTGCAAGTTAATTCCCCTTGTGAGCATGAAAAGGTAGGGTGTGGGAACATCATTAAGATGTGGTGGGGTCGTGAGAGCAAATTAATCCATTTGTGGATTCATGAATTATTGGATCAATAGGTTAACCCAAGAGTGGTGTGTGGTATGAGTCAACTCTAGCTGGCAAGTTTGCTTTTGTCCCCATTAGATTCCCACTGCCATGTCATAGCACAATACAAAGTCCTCACCAGAGGCCAAGAAGATGCCAGAGCCATGCTTTTGAGTTTCCAAGGGCTAGAGCCAATTTTTCTTTACAAATGATGTAATCTCTAGTATTTTGATATAGCAACCAAAAGCAGACAAAGACAACTCTGAATAGTAGTCTAGTCAATTTGCCCTATTTCTCTCAATTGCCAACCCGAGTAGAGACCCCTCACTCTTCAGAAAGTAAAATACCCTCAAACATACCTGGGGGATGTCCAAAGAGAAGAAGAGGGCTGAGACAGAGTCCCAGGGACCCAAAGGTTTTGAATGATGGGGACACAGCCAAGAATGCTAGACCCTACTACCTGCTGAGGCCCCACTCTGGGGACAGTGCCCTGTTCAGGGTGTGGCAGTCCTGCTTGGGGTGGACAAGCTCTCTAGACACTCAAGTGTCAAGGCACACAGTACATAATAGCTGGCCCAGTCAAGAATCATGAACAGGTGCAAAACTAGACATTTTGTCGTGAATAAGTGTTCATAGTTTCAACACATCACAGTCACAGAGGCTCAACTCCTCTCCCCAAGTTGCCCAACTTAATGCCATCAGCTGTGGGACAAACTGATGCTGTGTGCCCTCTGATAGGAGTCACTGAGAAAACACCTCACTCCTCATGACAAAGGAGTGATGGACAAACCTGCCCAAATTGTCTAATCCTGCTCCAATCACCAGGAAACATCAGACAGAGCCAAAGGAGGAAGTGTGCAAGAGTAACACTGGGGTTTGGTGTGATTGAAAAATGCAATGAATATTCAACTTTTTAAAAGAATATATTGCAGTAAAAGATAGATTGCCACTAGTCCCCCTAAAAGTACTGTTGCTTTTCTCAAACACTTATCCCACTGTTCTGGCCATGTCCCAATGTAGTTCTGGAAGTCATCTATAGTGTCTTTAGTTGTGCTATCATGGCTGGCTTGATGTCTTGAATTAATCTGAAGTGTCGATGTAACATAGTCATTGTGACTTCAGCAAGAGCCTCAAGTCTCCTGATGCCAACCATGGTTAATGGGTGGAGGAAGACACACTGCAGTGTTGTTATGAGCCTGCATTTTTACCAGGTGGCACCCAGCAGTGATGCCCATAGAAGTTTTCATCACAGCTCATAAAGACATAAATTCATAATTTGCAAAGTGGACTTCCAGAACTGTTTCAGGGCATGGCAAGAATGATGGGATAAGTGCATTCCAAGTGAAAGGGAGTATTTTGAGGGCAATCAATGATAATATGGCTTGTACTGTAATAAATTTTTAAAATTTAAATATTTGCTATCTATCTTGGTTGCACCCAGTATTCTGGAAAAATGTCAAGGTCATAAACATTAAGAGAAGACAAGAGAACTATTGCTAATCAAAATGGACAGCAGAGGCAGGGCAAGGAAGTGTTGTTGGTGGCCCTGGATTGGATCCTGTTGTGGAGAGAAAAGGGAGGCAGCAACTCGGGAAGGTGTTCCAGGTTGGAAGAGACCTCTGTCTGCATGTTATTTTCCTGATTTGAATAATTGCATTTGCTTTGTATAAGTAGACTTGTTTTTAGGAAATGAACACTGAGATAATTAGGGAGCGCCTCTCCTCTCTCTGCCCTGGACCTGCCTGCTTCTGCACCCCTGCCATGTTGTTTAGTAGCAAAGAGAACTGGGATGAGTTGCAGACAGGGTCCAAGACTTGTTACTCAAAAAATGTTGCTTCGGGGTGGGTTGGACATTTCCTGCTGAAGGAATCTGTGCAAATGCAAGTGCAGGAAGAATTTCCTAACCCCTCCAAGGCAGGTGCTGAGACCTTTGGGTGCATGGTTCATATCCTCTCCATACACAGAGGAAAGCAGCACCAGTATCCCCCAGCACACAGGGACCCTATAGGACCAGAATCAGAAAGCTCTATTTACTTTTCTAAGCTTGTACCTCTTCTCTTTTCACGCTTTTTCACAACTTGCCATTCTTCATGAAATCTAGCATGCAAAAATTTAGGTTTAATCACTTCTTTTGCTTATGAACTCCTAAGTTACATAGTCTTAGGTTAAGTGGGAGACACAAGAAAAGGTGTTGCTTCTGTCCTGGGTTACTTACCCTTTCTACTGCCCAGTTTCCTCAAGTGACAAAGGAAAGGCTAGGAGCACATTCTGAGGAAGGGAATGAGCACAGAACACGTTTGATAAATGCTCTCTTAGTGTCAGCTGCTATTGTTACCATCATTGCTGTTGTTGTTTGCACAGACTCACAAGCTGTGTTACTAAGCTTTCTGCTGCTCTGGTAAAACCTGAGAGAAACAATTTAGAGAAGGAAAGGTTTATTGTGATTCATAGTTTCAGAGATTTCATCCCATGGTCACCTGGCTCCTTTGCTTTCGGCCCAGAGAAAGGAAGGAGCAACATGGAGGAAGGGTTTATGGCAAGGGAACAAAGCTGCTCACCATACAGTAGCCAGGGAGCAGAGAGAAGAAAAGCCAGAGAGGAAGAGCCCCAGACAAGAGTCACCTCCATGGCCTACTCCCTTCTACTGGGCCATGCCTGTTCGGTTTCCATCTCCTCCCAACAATCCCATCAAATTATGATTTCAGTGGATCAGCCCATTGATGAGATGGGCATCCTCATGGCCCAATCACTTCTGTAGGCATCACTGCACTGGGGATGAGCTTTCAATGCATGAATCTTTGTGGGCACTTTACTTCTTATTTAAACCATAACTGGCCTGGATTTGTAAAGGAGGAAACTGTATATCTGTTGAGACAGAGAGAGAGAGAGAGAGAGAGAGAGAGAGAGAGAGAGAGAGAGACACTAAATCAATACTTCAAGCAAAGAAAAGATGCTATCTCTTGTCACAGGAAGTCTGGGTACAATCTAGCTTCTGGCCTGCTAGAGGGTTCCTTCACAAGTGCTCGATGATGTCACCAAGGATACACATTCTTTGCAGCTTGATGTTATGCAGCCTGGCTCAGCCTAGGGGTGACTCTGCTCAGCCTTCCAAATGTATGGTTCCAAATGGAGGCATTGCATGAAAAAAAAAAAAAAATCCATCCCTGAAACAAAACAGTCCCTGCGATGGAAAAGGTAGTCTCATGGGATATTGCCATATATCACATGCCCATTACCAAACCAGTGCCAGAGTCAGGGAATGGACATGTGCATAAAAAGAATTGCACTTGCCTGAAAGAAATACAAAACTGCATGCAACCACAGCTGTAAGCGCAGAGGTTGATTTTTTTTTTTTTCCACTGTAGGATGTGACACCTCCAGCTTGAGAAATCCAGGTACTTTCTAACCTCATGCTTTTCTGGGTGGGCTCCACTCCAGGTTTACAGCCCCAGATGACTGCCCAAGCTCCAGAACTCTAGCATAGAGGAAGGATAAAGGCGAGAATTCTGTCCCATGATCCTATCTAGCTGTTTCCAGCTGATGGGAAATGTCTTTGCTCTGTCCATCCATAAGCCCAGCTAGAAGCTGAGACTTCCATGACTGCAGAAAGGGGAGTGGGCGCTGTGGATACCAGAGGACACCAGCAGTCTGGGCAGTGTCCTGATTCCATCACAGGACTGAGAGTACACTTCCTACTAGAGCAATGGCTGCCACCTTTTTGTACCAAATCTAGTCCCAGCAAGATGGCATGATGGGATATGGTTGTTAAATGTGGGTACTGAGACTAGGAAATACCAGTACTCTGGGCAGGTTTCCTGTCTACAGAAATGAACAAGCCCAGCTGTATAAGAACCCAGGCCTTCATTTTGCTCTTCTGTGTCCACAGCTTCTTCCCATATTTGCATTCTACTTATTCCTCTAGAAAAAAAAAGTCTAGAATAAAGACAGGCAGATGAGAGTGGCCTTGCTCATGTGCCAATTACAGGACACTTCTATGAGTTCTGAAGCACACAACAGTCCACGTCTGCTACACCCACTGGGGTGGAGATGCTCCTAGCCTCAAGGTCATTCGTTTTGCACTAATCCACTGTAAAGTAATTCCTCTATTCACAATCATTTTTCCAAGAATATCACTACATGTCTGTGTGTGCTGATGGGGTTCCATACTCCCCATAGGTCAACGCTTGAGGATCAAATCTGATGACATGAATTCCAGAATAATGAAGAGGGTTGCAGGGGTAATAGAGGTAGTACAGGGGTGGTCTCTGAAGGAGAATGTTGCCACTGACTGGCTGTCCATATGCTTCCTCTCTATACATAATCACAGAACTGCATGAAGAATGGTGTAGGCTTAAATATTAGGCTATTCCACTTTATAGAAAATAGCTATTGTTTTTCTTTGTCTAGCATGTTATTTCTCAATTTCTGGTGACAGAATTCATATTTCCCCTGGGAAATCAGTCTCCATGCTGAGACTAATACCACTTGTGTCTTTCAGTGTAGACCTGGTACTAAGTCTAGTAATGGGCACATTGAATTTTCTTGTCCATAAAAGACACATTCATAATTAGAAAAATGAACTATGTGATCCACTGAGACCCATGACCTGGCTTTTTTTAGAGCTGTAGCAAAGACAAAAACTGTATGTTCTGTTGGACTTGGAGTTAAGAGGATACATGCCTAGAATTTGCAGATGCTGCGTTGCCAAGGTGTGCAACATTGAGGCTTCATTACTCACCATTCCTCACCTTGTCAACTAAGAAAAACCCTGAGAGAAGCAGAGCCAAGAGATTTAGAGAGCTTGAGTTTTTATGCCCTGTGTTGAGCTCCTGAAGAATTATCACTGGAATTTTCCATCACATGAGCCAACATTTTGCTTAAGTCACTTTCACTTCAAATGATCTTACTTGCAACCAAAAAGTTCTGGTTAATATAGCAGTCTCAGTCACTGACCTCTTTTCATACTTCCACACAGTCTGCTTTTAGAATACTTTCTGCTCTTAACCTTGAACATTCATAATAGTATGCATTCTCTGCCTTGGGTTGTGTTCTTATCATGTTAGGGGGTGAGGGGTGGGGGATACATAATTCAACTCATGCACCAGGGGAGCGGAATGTGAGATGCAGTGTGGTGCAGGACATGTGTGTGTTCCCCTATGAAAGCAAGGGTAAGAGCAGGACTGGTCCCAGAGAGGCTGAATCGCTGATGTAGGATCAGTGATTGTCTTGGTCAACCTCACTGGGATCGGACCCTAGAATGGCCTTTCAGAGTCATCTGGTGTGAGCACAAGATGACCAGGCCTTTGTACTCCTCCAGCATCAGGCAATGAGTATGGGCAGTGCCAGGAAGGGGCATGGCCACGGCAAGATGGCTGTCTGCAGCTGCAGCAATCTCTGGGGAGCCAAAAGTGGGGTCACTGAGCAGACTGTGCCAGCAGCAGGCAGCTACTTTTCCATGAAATGAGATCTGGGCGCTTGTGTCACAGCATCCTCCCTGAAAGGCAGGCTCTCCGCTTTAGGAGATGTGGATACAGGACAATGTGAGCACACAGCTGGAGGGCATTATGTGAAGCGGCAGGCAGAGACTGGGCTAGCAGAGCAGCAAGGCAAGGAACACCTAGATTGCCAACCACCCTGAGAAGGTAGGTGGAAGAAGCAAGAAAGCTTCTACCAAGAATGTGGAGGACACGGTGGCTGGCCTACACCTTGATCTGGAACTTTCAGTCTTCAGAACTGTAAGACTAGAAATTTCTGTTGATTGAATCCACCTGCTGTGTGGCATTTTGTTATGGTGCCTAAAAAGTCTAATACAGCTGGAATCAGGACTAAGCCACATAGAACTGACTTCAAATCTCAGCTGGGCCACTTGTGGGCTGTGGAATTAGAGGGAAATTTACTTAATTGGTTTCCATTTCCTCTTTTATAAAATGGTGAAATATAATATCACCTTCCTTTTAAATTTGTGAAGAAGTTCCAAGGATAAAGGGCTGGACTTGGTCCTCCAGATGGCTTCCAATAAATGATTCCTACCTTCTGGAACTCACTCCTGTGTGGAGGCTGTTCCCACAGCACATAGGCACAACATGTGGAAACAAAATCAGGGGCCAGGGAGATAACTCTGTGGCACAAGTCCCTGCCTGGCAAGTGCAAGGTCACGAGTTTGAACCCCAGTCCCACAAAAAAGAAAGAAAAAAAAGAAAGAAAGAAAGGAAAAAAAGAAAAGAAAAGCATACTGCAGAGATATGAGAATGTTACCTCCAAGACTGGGCCATAATGGACACTGCAGTTTGTAACTAGCTCTTGCTCATTTGCACTAGGTGACAGTAGGCACCACGCTATGAGGACACTCAGGCCGCCCTGTGCGAACAGCTGAAGCCTCTTGGCCACTCAACAGCATCTGTCATAGTTAGGAGTGTTTTGCAAAGGGAATACTACAATACAGGACACATGTTTTATAAGATTATTTTATGGTGAATCACCCAAAGAATCATATACGAAGAGTTCAGAAAATTTACTCACACACGAAAGACCAAAGAATCCAGGTAAGGGCCTGGATCCCAAAATAATATCCTTCATGAGTCCAGCCAAAGATCTAGAGCCCATAATGCCTCCCACTATCCAACTGGAGGCTTGGAACCCATGACAGTATCTTATGCATGTCTATTTCAGGGATCTACCCTGGAAAGTCCCAAAAGTCAGTGGTGGAAGCTAGAAAGTCAATGCCAGCAGGATGCAGGATCTGTGCTAGCAGGCTGAGAGATTTGCACGGAGCTAGCAAACTGCTCAAAGAAAGAATCAGAGCTCTCCCTGAAAGTGCCACACTCCTCCTCAGCAACAGTGAGGTCCTAATTTCCTCCAACAATGAGGACAGCTGAGTTCCCATTAGGAAAACCCACACGACAAGCTTCTCCAGGAGGCAGAGCTGTGCACCATCTTTCCCTGGTTCAGTTAAGCTGGGTGTAACAAGTTGACCACCAGTTGGTGATCAGCCATAGCGTGTGAGTGCACCATCTGCAAAGGTGCCCCCCAGCTCCCAGGGTGCCTTAATGTGACTTCACCTCCACCGTAGCCTCAGGAAAGTAGCACGCAAGACTCGCTCAGCCAGGTTGTGCCTGGCTTCCCCATGTGCAGGAAATCATATATAGTTGCTGCTTTAAACTGCCAGGTGGGGGTTACTGTTTAATGAATTGTAGATGAGCAATACAAAGCTTTCTGTCACTAATCACTCCACAAGGGTTAGTGGTTTGGTGTTTCCCACATGACTACGTAGGCATACACCTTCACAGGAGCTTTGCTCCTAAATCTAAATTCCCAGGTGCTTCTGAGTCTAACTGTGGACTAGATGTGGCGAGGCCAGCGAGGCACTCTGCTGTCAGCTTTTCTTTGTGCCATTTCATAACTGTGGGCTGACGTCACATTCTGCCTCTCCTAGCGGACGCCCAGCCCTTTCTTCGCATCCACAGAGCCCGCCTTGGGAACCAACTCTCACTGCCAGCTCACTTCCGCTCAGTCTGAACATGCTTTCCTGTGGACTCCCCTTGATGCAACACCTGAACTTCCAGGAGATATTTATCTTTCCCACTTTGCACTGTAATTTTATCATTTTCTTTCTTTTTCATTTTTGCAGGGTGGTAGATGGAACGCACAGCCTGGTGCATACTAGGCAAGCTCTCTACCACAGAGCTTCAACCCCAACTCTTTCTGCTTTCAGTGATCACTACTTGAGTTAGCATAAGGCCTGGGTGTGCCTCTCTGTATTTATCCTCCAGCTTATCTAGCTTATAGCCTTGTACATGTGGACATTTGAAGCACAAATCGATGGATGCATTAGTACCGTATAAGATTCAGAAGCAAAACATATGGCAAGCTAGCTGATGTTTATCCACGCTTATCTTCTTTTGGCTCTTTTTAACTCAGTTGTTCTTAAAAGATTGAAACAAATTAGCACTGGCCATTAATATTAGTGCAATAGAGCCATTTTCCGCGTGCCTTGGTTTATCGGTGGATTTGTCCCCTGTGTGGGACGTGATACATGGCATTTCTCTCTCTCATTCTAACTCAGAGGACCTGTAATGCAAGCTGAAAATATGAGGCATTTAGCCATGTAATTCAGGCAAAATTGCCTGAAAATGTACTTCGTGAGTAGGTACACAGCCCAGCAATGGAAGGCTTGAAAATTCATTCATGATAGGTATGGAATCATTTATTAGTGCAATAAATGATTGCACATGGGCTGCACTGGGATCATTTCTAATCTGTTAAAGCCAGCATCTCAGAGGGAAGGAGCTTTGATGAGACAATCTCTCTCGATGCGCCCCTGAGAACCAAGGCCTAAGGAAGAGGGACACCCACACTGGCTTGCGAGGGCGTGGCTTTGCCCTGTACTCCTGTGCTGGCCAAGGGTGGCGCATTCTGGAGACTGAGCCACAAAATTATGCCAAATGAAAGAAAAGGAATTTATCAGGAGGTACGTTGTGCTCAGAGTTGATGAAAAAACTGGGAAATGGGTCTTTGGAGAAACTAGAACCAAACAAGCTCTAGAGCTGAGGCTTGGAACAGTCTCAAGGAGGCACAGTTCCCTTCCTGCCAGATGCTGCTATCCAGGGGAATCAGCTCCCACCCGCCTTCTGATGCACCACCTCCCTCTCACTGAGGGCCCTTGGTGGGCTTCCTTTGCACCACTTGCATTGGGTGTTGGCCAGTCTTTTCAGTCCTTACTCATTCATCTAGTAAGTATCTATTGAAAATTGTACAAACCTCCGACAGAGACTACAGAGGACTCAGAAGTAAATCCAAGATAGATTCTTCCCTCTTTGAGAGAGAAATGCTTGAATATTCACAGGATGTGATAGAATGTTGTGTGACCACCACAGCCTTTTCCTCAATGACAACCAGAAGGAAGTCTAGAATCATCTTGTCAAGAAGAGATACTGGTCCAGAGAAAGGGAGGTAGAGGGACAGAACTGGTTAGCCCAGACACGGCCAGTGCGGAGGCTCAGGGTGTCGTGACACTACCCCACTGCATCTCATGTCCTGCCCTTTGGGGCTGCCCCCTTCCCAGGGAAGGTCCCTGCAGCAGCTCGTAACAGTGTTCCATGCACAGCACCTTGGGGACACAGGCAAGCTCCTGGGGACAGTATTAGTGACTCTCACCGTGGGCTCTCCTCCTGCCACAGAAGCTGGCTCAGTTTGTGGTGTGCAGGCAAAAGTGTCAGGGGTGTGACTGGCCTTGGAGCAGTCCTTTCTGCCAGTGACAATTAGAAGATGCCCAAAGGAATTGTCTTTTGGTGGGACAACTCTGGGATGCATTCTGTGCTTTTCTTCCATGTTCCCACCCTGGCGGGACCTGCTCATTCATACACTCCGTTTGCTTCCCTCTCTCTTGGTCTCTCTTCTCTACTTTCTGCCCATGATTCCTGGAGGCAGTGCCTGTAAGAAGCACATGAGCCCTTGCCACAGAACGTTCTTCACAGAAAGCCATCTGGAGTACCCTGGTGAAGTGGTATCAAGATGCCACACACAGGTGCAGCTTTGTGCTCTGCCAGAGTCTAATCTGGTGGAAAGAGTATTCTTTCCAATAGCTCCACTAAAATCCTGAGCCTGACTGTCACTGTTCAGGGTTTGCCACATTTCCATCCCTGAGTTGAACTGTATCCACTGGCCAAGTCTCTTTACCCACTCGCCAGGGAGATGAGATGAGCAGAGCTAATTCCACTCAATCCTGATGGCCTGAGAGAGGAGTGAACATGGTTTCCATGTGGATGATAAAGATGCTCTCACTTGATCCATGCTATGGGCGCAGCATACTTATCAGGTCCTCAGCATACTGTATGTACTCTCCTGGCAAAAGGGACAGATGAGTCAGTATGTAAGCATCTGGCATCAGTTCTAACTTGGTGGAAAGCCATAGGAAATTAAAGCTCAAGGAATATGACATATTATCTCAGTTTCACACCTTTTCCCTCATGCTTTCCAACTCACCCCCCCAAAAAAAAATATTGGCTAATTTTCTTCCTTTTAATAATGCTATGATGTTTTCTGTTTCAAAATATCATGTAAGGGACAGTAAGATAGCTCAGCTGACTAAAGTGCCTGCTTAGGCAAGCTTAGGCAAGCACAGGGACCACAGTTCAATCCCCAGCACTACATGCCACTCCCCCCACCCCCAGGTCAGGCTCAGCCAGCCAGAGTCTGCATGTAGTGGCACATGTCTGTAATGCCAGCCCTGGGGAGGCTGAAAGCAGGAGGATCACCATGAGTCTGGGCCTCATAGTGAGACCCTGCAACAACCAAATACATTAAGAAAGGAAAGAAAGAAAGAAAGAAAGAAAGAAAGAAAGAAAGAAAGAAAGACCAAGCAGTCCAAAAACATGTATTCAGTAATAATAATTATTTCTCATATTTTAAAAATTAATAAGAACCAGCCAAATAGTTCAGTAGATTGTTCCAGCAAGCAGGCACAGGGGCCAGGGGATCAGTCTTTGGGCCTGCTGTGCTGACCCTGCCCGGGGGCACACTGTGATGGCAATTGAGACTGGACGTGGTGGCACATGCCTGTAATCCCAGCTCTTGGGAGGCTACAAGCAGGTCTACAAGTCTGATCTAGTAGTGAGACCCTGAACACCCTGTTAGACCCTTCCCAAAATACAAAAGGGAAAAAAAATATATGTTCTAGGTAAAATTCTAAGTGTTTGCCTGGCAAATGCAAGGGCCTGGTTCCACAAGTAAACAAAATAAAATTAAATAAATAAATAAATAAATAAATAAATAAATAAATATTATTGAGCCTATGTTCCTAATAATAAGGAAATACAATTTTAAGCAGTTGCAGAAAACATTTAAAAGGCTTTCTAGTCCCTTCTGTCCTCCTTATCCTCTAGGAGTTGGAGTTGGAAGACCCCTCACTTGGTGGCTGTTGCCCACTTATGGGTACAAAAACTCCATCAGCAGACTGGCCAGCCAATGAAGCCCCTCCACTTCTAGTAACAGTCTTCACGACTTGGTGAATTATCGTTCAGGACACATTTCCCAAAGAAATTCTCCATGGTTCATCACCTCATTTGTGTACTAAAAAGGATCTTGAAGAGATTATGAATTTCATCCCTAGGTACAGAAATGGATGTGACATGGTAAACCTAGGTTCTGATCATCATTCATGAACCTAGCATCTTGATCCTCCTCCATGTATAACCATTGCTCCAGGACCTTGGGGAAATAGAAAGAGAATGGGAAAGGTCTTTGCTCTGTAAAAAATTTAGGTGGTTTCACTGAGCATTGAGTATATATCTGTAATTACAATACTGTGGGAGGCTAAGGCAGGAGAATGACAATTTAAGGCCAGCACAGGCAATTTAGTAACTTAGAAAGACCCTATATCAAAATAAAACAGTATGAGCCAGAGACATAGCTCAGCACAAAGGCTCTGGGTTCAATCACTAGTACAGGGGCTGCGGGACTTAGTTGTCTTTGGTCTGCCATGTAAAGCACGTTGAAGGCATCCACACAACAAGAGAAAATTTAACCAAACTGAAAAGAAAAGATCCAGTAATTCTATCTAGACTCACCAGAGAATTGAGATCTTGGGGCAAGCTGCTCAAACTGGACAAACTAGAATGTGGGTGCAGAGATCCAGTTTCCAGAGAGAAACCAGTGGCCAGACCCAGGACTGGAAGGATGCTTTCAAGCATAATTGAGAAGTTGCAGAAGGCCGAGTGTGGACTTCCTTGGACTTAAAGATTCCAGGGAGGTCTGGGATCAGGAGAGACCACGAGGGTCTTGTGAACTTACCTCCAGGAGCCCTTTCTGGTCGCAGTGGCCTGAATGTGTCCCCATAAAGGCATGTGCTGGAAACTTCATCCCCATGGCAGCAGTGCTGGGAGGTGATTAGGTTATGAGAGAATTAATGTCTTTAGCTAAGCAGTGGGATAATTACCAAGTGAGTGGTTTTGTTATAAAAGCATGTTCCGCTCTCCCCTGCTCTCTTACTCTCACCTTCTGTTGCTCTCCTCCTCTCATCATGGGATGATACAGGATAAAGGACCTCACTAGAGGCCAATATCATGTTCTTAGACCTTTCACCTTCCAGAACAGGGAGGTAAATAAACTTTTTTTCTTTTAAATCACCCATTCTCAGGCATTCTGTTATAGCAGCAGAAAATGGACTAAGATTCTTATAGTGACTGTGAGAAAAGAAATTTCACGCTTTTGCAAGAGAAGGGGAAGGAGCCAACCTGAAGCCTTTTCAGTGCCCAGTGTGATGGAGAGAATAGAGCAGTGGATAGCAGTGAGTGAAGACCCAACAGGAGGCAGCAGGCCTGAAGGCCTTGGGAGGCACAGAGCTTAGTGCATCCTAGGGACTGAAAGAAGTCCCCACAGGCTGGAACACTGCAAGGCAGGGAAGCCAGAGGCAATGTGCGGGTTCAGGGAGTGGAGGGCAGAGAGCTCAGGGTCACTGGTGCTTCTAAGAAGCTTCACATGCAAGCTTCATGTAGGAGCTCACTGGCAGGTGAACCGGAATGGAAGTCCAAGTTTCCCCACTTCCATCCCAGGCCTGCATCCTACCTCCCCAACACTGAAATGACTCATTCTAGACTGAACTGTCTGGGGAAAAATATATATTCAGAAGCAAACAAGCTGTTCAGTAGGCTCAGCCCCTGTAGTTGCTCTACCAAAGGAAGAGAACTGGTAAATATGAAGTTATGCCTGCTGAGTGTAGCCTAGCTAGATTCACATCCCAGCAGAATCGCTGACCAGCCGTGTGTCTAGGACAAGCTACCCTACTTTTCCAAGTTTCTGTTCTCTCTTCTGGTGAAAGGAGATAATGAAAATACCTTAGTATTGACACAATTAAATTAAATGAGATAAAGATTGATTTTTCCTCAAATATGTTCATTGCCTAGTCATCTGTCTCAATAAATGGTACTACTTCTCATCTAGTGTAGTGGCTCAAGACAAAATCTTTAGTCAACTGTTTTAGTCCAATTTCTATTGATAGAACTGAATACCACAGACTGAATAAACTGCAAAGAATAAAGCTTTAATCAGTTCCCAGGTCTGGAGTCTGAGAGGCTAACGGTTCAGGGGTCGCATAGATGTAGGCCTCTGCTGGGCTTCACTTTTTTCAAAATCCCAAGGCAACACAGGGCTGCCAGGTGGCAGGAAAGGAGCACACAGGGACAGAGCCAACGTGGTTCTGATGGCGAAACTACTCTCAGACTGACCTCTTAATCCACTGAGCTATTATTCTACAAGTGGATTAATGTAGTCATAAAAGCAAAGCCTTCCCGCCTAATCACGTGTTAGGGCCCCACCTGGTCCCATGCCTGAATCCTCAAAATGGGGATTAAATTTTAACCTGAATTGTAGTGCGAATAGTCATATTTTACTTTTTATTTCCTTGAAACACAAATCTACCAACATGCCCACGTGATTCTATTTCTTATCTACATGCTGAATTGGTGCACTTTGGTTTATTCCCATCGCCTCCATCCTAATCAAGGACACTGCTGTGTCTGCCTTGTCCCCATTGTAAAGGTGTCTTAAGTGGTCCCCCATCCTCTTTTTGCTTCCTAGATTCCACTCTTCACAATACAGTCATTTATAATTGTTAAATGGAATTTAATTATGTGTCATTCCTTAGATTAAAACCATCTGAGGGGCTGGCGAGGTAGCTCAGTGGCCTAAAGCATCTGTGTAAGCAAGCTTAGGCAACCGCAGGGACTGCTGTTCAATCCCCAGCACCACATGCTGTGCCAGCCCCACCCCCAGGGCAGGCTGAGCCAGCCATAATATAAACAAATAAAGTTTAAAAATAAAAAACAGTCATTTAGAAAAAAAAATCTGAGACCTTTTGGTGCATTTTACTGGGCTTGACCAGACCACTTCCTTTGGCTGTGGCATGGCAGTGGCCAGGACCTTGGAGAGCCCTCCAATGCGGGTGTGCTGTGGACCTGGGGTTGCCTCTGGGACCCACCAGGGGACTGCTGAGCCCACGTGACTGAGTGTCCAGGCAGCGCGAGGGAGGATTGCAGTAGGTGCTAACACAAGCAGAGTCTGAAGTCACGCCTGCCAGCCTGCAGCGTGAAGCAAAGCCAGCCCAGAAGCCCCTGGAGCTGAGAGCAATGAGAGTAGAAGTGACTGCTCTGAATCATTGGGTTTTTAGGATGTGTTGTAGCCCTGTTGCGACAAGAGGTGATTACTACGCTCAGACCTCTGTTTTCTCTCTGTTTACCACTTTTCTTTGCTATGCCGTTTGCTTGAAGCTGTTCTCTTTGGTACAGAATTTCTGATTCTTGGTTCTGTTAACATCTGGAGTTGGACAGCTCTGTGTTGTGAGGGTCATCCTACGTCATCTGGACTACAGGGTGTTTAGCCACATAGTATCAATGCCTTTGATTCATTGGATGCTAATAGTAGCCCCTCTCTGTCCCCAGCTGTAACAAGCAGAAATGTCTCCAGATATTGCAAAATGTCTGGCGGGGCACAGAAACGGCTCCAGTTCTCAATTACTGCCCTAAAAAATGTATCTCCCTGCAGGTTGGGACTGACTCACCACTTGTCATGCAGGCTCCAATTTTGATGTCATTTTTTCGGTGAGTCTACTCTTAAGCACTCACGGTCCTACTCCTTTCTTTACTTATTCCTTGGCCTTTCCCTCTCACCACTACAAAGATGTACAAAAATAAGACTTTTGTCTGCTTTGCTCACCCTTGAAATTCCTACTGCAGAAAGGTTCCCAACATATGACAAACATCCCATAAGTGTCTACCAGTGGAAAGCACCCTGTCTACTCTATCCCTTTAAAGAATTATGTGAATGAATTGCACGAACAGTAAAAAGCTGGCCATGGCAATGTATGCTTATAATTCCAGGGAGGCTGGAGAACAGGACACAGGAGACTGGCTGGACAACCTGTCAATCACAAGAACTGGAAAGAAGGCTGGGTGACCAAGCTGGCCTGTCTTTCATGGGAAACTGTCAAATCATGGCCAGGATGTGTGTGCAGAACAGCTTCTGACCCCCAGATTTAACAAAATGTAAAGAACTTTGATCATTGACCTTGGGGCCACTGCTGTCTCCCCATTTCTTTCAGTACAGGACATATTTTCATTTTTCTTGCTTCTTTTTGCACTTGTCTTCTTCATTTTTTCTTTTTTCTTCTTTTACTTTAAATAAAAATTACTTTTTCACGTTCATTGATCATCCCTGCCAGCGGTTTGGATGAGACAGCAAGACCTGACCCCATGCCATTCAGTAACACCAGGACCTAAGAGACGAAGGCAGGAAGAGTTCAAGTTTGATCCCAGCTTGGGTAACTTAGTGACTTAGTGTGGCTTCATCTCAGAATAAATAAATCTCGAGTACCACACTAAAAATATATCATTGGAAAAAGGTCCATACAGGGGCTGGGGAGATAGCTCTGCAATCTAAGCACCTACCTGGTAAGCACAAGGACCCAGTTTGATCTCTGGTACTACATGCCTTGCCAGCCCTGCACTGTGCCAGCCACCCAAACTGGGCATGGTTATACATACCTATAATCCCAGCACTAGTGAGGCTGAGACAGGAGGATCACTACCAGTCCAAACTGATTAGTAAGACCCTGTAACAAATAATAAATACAAAAAATTTAAATGTATTAAAATAAAAAGGTCCATATAATATTTAGCAGCTGAAATATTTCTGCTATTATAATTTTCCTTTTTCTAGCTGTTGTTCTCTAAGTTTTAACAGAACTACCAGCAGCAGGAATGTTCTAGAGCCCTGGCTGGGTTGATGGAGTGAGGGAGGCCTCTCCTGGGTCCTAGGATACCTTTAGGGTGGATTTAAACAGCCAAACAGTTCAGTGCACATGATTTAATTTGTTTCTCTGAAACAGCTGTTGCTCCCACTCCTCCCATACCATATCTCTGGTTGTTATTTGCATAAGTAACCTTCAAATAGCCATAAAGTAATAATGTGGGCAAGGGCTGGGGGAGGGAAAAGGCATGTTAAAGCAGATGAACGAGGTGCCAACCTGTTTTTTAATTACTAATTATGCATGGAATTTATCATCCCCATCCACACATCCTGTTCCTTAACAACAGTAGACACCATCAGTTCCCCTATCAGCACCAGCACATTAGACTCTCTCTCTCTCTCTCTCTCTCTCTCTTTCTCTCTCTCCCTCCCTCTCCCTCCCTCTCCCTCTCATCTAATGAAGACATCACCTAAATATAGCATCAAAAAGAGTTCACTGAGACTTTTGGTGGAGAAGGGAAGTGGAATGGACCCTCAATACGCAAGTCGAACTTTAATCTGCAGGCTATGGAGATAAGAACCCACTCTGGCTGTCCGGCTAAAGTCAGTCATTATGGTGCATGTGTACTGGGTTTCAAGGGCTGGAAAGGGGAAGTAGAGATAAGATGGCTGAGTGACAAGGGCCTCGCAGAACCCGCCCAGCTTGGCAGATGTGTCTGACTCCATCCAATACTCAGGTAGAATAAAAGAAATAAAAATAGGTAGAAAAGAGACAAGCAAGCTATTTTTTGGTTTCCTTTATTACTGTATGACTCTACATCAGGTTCCTGTTCAGCTCTACAGGTAGGAATGTTAATCATTTAGAAAAATGGGCAAAACAAGGTTCATTAGCTCTAAATTTTCCTAGACATCTCATCTCCCTTTAAGAGCGAAGACATTCACATAAGTGTGAATGTCTAGTTTTCAGGATTTACAGGGACCTCTGACTACGAGGCCTCATAGCATCCAGTTCCACATGCCCTTCCCCCACCAACCTCAGGGAAGTTGGAAGTCCCCAAGCTTGTTCTCCTTTCATGTTCTGGGAAAAGTTGAGCCTCACAGGCCACCCCATGATGAGATCCCCAGCCCTAACAGAAGCAAGCATCTCATGGGAGCTGATTTAATCCTCCAGCCCTGAGGATTCCTCCAGAATCACAGAAACCAGGCTTGAGACAATGATTAACCAAAATCCTGTCCGTCTTAGCTAATCCTTAAACCTGGCTCTTGGTTTCATGAATTGGCCCCTCAGATTCCCACATCAGAGTGCGCTCCTTCCAATTATGCCGAGCTGGACCCTCCAGATGCACCCCTTCCAGTTATGCTTTCCTATTCTCCCATACTACCTAACTCTGCCTAATAAGCCTACCTATGTCTCATACTGATGCATCCTAAAATTCCTTTCTCATGAAATGAGCCAAGCACCTGCTTGGTGAGGCAAGTCAAAGTTCTCCTGCACTATTTAGGGTACTCACTTGGACTTCGGCAGCAATAAGCCCTAATACCCATGGGAGAGTCTCAGAGTTGTACAAATCCTTTTGGAAATTTCTCCAAACATCTGATTTATACCTATATTATAGTTCAACCTTATTTCATCTCATTTTTTCTCTTCCAGAAACTCAAAAAAGTTGCTTCCCACTGGTGATATAATTCTGGCACATTAGCAATGAGAAGGGAGAAGCAGCTTTGCTTTGACTCCCTCCAGCGAACATGCAGTTTGTACCCAGCAGGCCCTCTTCTGAGGACTCACTTTCTCTACCACTGGCTCACCTAGATGTGATTTTGCTGACTCACATGCTGACTCATGCATCCTTCATCCACATGCCCTGAGCTGGCCCCTGGCACCTTCCCCTCAGAGATGAGCCATAGGGAAGGAAGCTGAGACGCCTCCCAGAAAGGCTTGGAAGGGCTTCGGGAAAGCCCCCAGTCCACACATGACTCAGACTTCAGCCTTGGGCACCGTGAGACTAGCTTTCTGCTACTGATGCCACGAGAGGGTGGTTATGAGTGTGACTGGTAGTTATGGCAGCTGTAGAAAGTCATAGTACCTGGCCAGTGAGCGTCTCTCTCCTGCTTCTCTTGTCCTTTAGGTTTTATTTCTTACTTGCAGTTAAACAGTGCCAGCTAGTAAGCCTGCCTCCTCCTCCAGTTCCTCCTTTTGCCTGATTTTTTTCTCTATTAATCACACCAACTATAAGCTCTACATGTGAAGGTTTGTAACCTTAGGAGAATGAATCAAAGTTTGGTGTAGAGCTGGGCTACAGCTGAGTGGTAGAGCATGTGTTCAGAGTGTGTGAGGACCTCAGTTCAGTCCCCAGCATGTACACACACACACACACGCACACACACACACACACACACACACACACACACAGTTTTAAAAAATATTTTGAAAGGCAGAAATGGAGGCACTGTGCATGTCTTCCTCTCTACCTCTGCTTAAAAAGCTTGGCAATGTCTCTGGGCTGAGCTGACACAGGTAGACGCTGATGTCTACACCACTGAAGACTGTGCTGGCTGTGTGGAAGAGCTCCAGTTCGCATCAATGTCTCATTTTCTCAGTGGGGACCATAGAGTGGTCAAGGAACAGCAGAGTGTCCTGTTGGGAGAATTTTTAATGTATAAAGCACAGACATATGTATAGTACATTAATAAATAATACATATGTGGATTTTTAATTACCTATTTTTAATATGTGGAACTGGGAATTGAATCAGTGCCTTTGCACTGGGCTACATCTCTCTCCATTTTTTAGTTTGAGATAAAGTCTAAGTTGCCCAGGCTGACTTTGAATTTGTGATCTTCCTGTTCCTGTCTCCCGGCATGCTGAGATTGCAAGCCTGTACTAGCATGCCTGGCTAAGTGGTTTAATGTTTCATGGGGGAAGGGCATTAAGAAAAAAGTATCCAAAAAGTTTCTTAGTTGCTAACAAGCACAGTTCTTAAGAGGCTGAGAAGCACTCATCTTTGTGCCTGGGTAGCGCTAGGACTTCCTGAAGGACCTGGCCCTGTGGGACCTAATTGCTTTCAGGGCCTTGACAGTGATGTTGATGTGGACAACTGTAAGGATTCCTCAGAGAAATCAGTGGAAACACTGTCCACTCACTCAGTGTAAAGCAGCCAAAGACAAACCACTGAGTATTGACAATGACGGCTAAGGTTACAAAGGAACATACTTGTGAGGGGTGATAGATGTGATTGAGTGCCTGGCCCATACTGTTTTCTCCATTGTCTCTCTCTCTGTGCCAAAGCTACCTCCCAAGAAGGGGCTAAAAATACTGTGTGCCTAGGTGGCTTCCCAGCCTTTAGACCATGTGAACTACACCTAGGAATGGGGGCTTCTGGGAAAGAGATTTCTTTTTTAGCTTAGAAACTATTATCTTAGTTGCTCCACGTGGAACGAAACCCAGTGGAAAGCAGCAGGTGATCTAGGAGAGTCAGTGGAAGTGTCTTTTAGGGTATGAATTACCACTTTCAAGTTACAGGGCTTTAGTGGATGTGACCCCACTGGAAGCTGAGGAGCATCTGTAGGGCACATGGAAATAATAATGGAGCGCCTCCTCAGAAAGAGATTTCTAACTGTTAGCGTGAATCTCAAGAGAAGGAAACTCCACCTCTGCTGATTTCTGTCATGTCCCATGCTTTGCCAGGCACTGAAGCATCCATCATGAGTTCACAGGGCCATGAGCCCAAGAAACCAAAGATCTGAGGATAGGGAAGTAGACGAAGCAATGAATGAGATCCTGGGTGACACTGATTCATAAGGAGGAAAGTGATGAAAGAAATGGCAAGGACTGAAGTTGACCATATTTTACATTAGAGATGGCTTAATTTGGGGAAAATAATCAAAACCTGTAGAAAGGGGAATTCTTAGGGTTTAGTCTTGATTTGAGGACTAGGCAGACAGAGAACTTTGAGAAAGTTATTCAGCTTCTGTCAACTCGGGGGAATTGGCTTAGCCACTTCTTTCTGAGGACCTGTTCTTCTACACTGTCAGTTTAACTGAACTTGAGCCACATTTCCCCAAATCCCCTTCCCTGTGTCTGTCTAGGCTGAATTGGCCAAAACCCAATTGTACAGAAGTGAAGCAGCAGAGTGGCATCCCCCAAGCTCTCTACGCTTGGAGCAGAGGGGTAGATGCAGAGGTGCCAGCAGGATTTGCAGGTCCTCCTTCCCCATGCCCACCACCGGCAGCCCTGTTTACCCATGGGCCTCCTTCCCTTCTGAGACAAGGTGGCTCTATAGGTCACCTCACCCTTCTTTTTTTCCCTGTTTTTGTACACCCTGGCAAATCCCACTCCCAGGCTCACCCTGTACTTTGGGAGCCTAACTGGTGACAGTGCCCTGATTCTCTTGGGGGCCCTTGGTACTGCGATTCTCTCTTCATGGATAAGGGCTTCTTTAATCATAGTCATAATTCCGCACATCCACAGTGGTTCTGCTTTCCTGATCACACCCCAAAGGACATGAGAATCGAATAAAATCGTAGACCTGCAACAAAGAGCAGCAGCTAGCACTTGGTAAGACCCTTGTAACTTAGGAGCTCTTATTATTATCTTGATTTTCACTGTTCTTAATGCAAATGAACCAGGAGGCTTGGCTGGTCCAGTTGCTTCATTAGGAGAAGAAGAACCCAATATCTCTCAATCCAACTCAGGGTCACACAGCTCAGTGGGGTCTCACCAGAAATCAAGCTTCCAATTCCTAGTCCTGCTCTTCACGTACTCCAGCCTGCTGCCCAGTGAGCCTTCTCAGCAGTAGTTGATGGCACTGGCTGCAAATTGTACAATATGTAATTCAAGCTAGCCTAAATAATATGCAGGTGGGGGCATTATTGGCTTAGGTAGCCAAAAAGTTGGAGGAACGTGTTGACCTCTGAAGCATTGTTACGATGGCAGCGGGCAGTGCCACCATTGCTCCTTCTTGCTGTGTCCCTCTCATGGATCAACTCATAGAAGCAAAAATGGCTATAGCTCTCTCATGCCTTACTTTTCCAAACCATGGCAATCCTGGAAAAGAGGGCAGGTCCCATCTTCACCCAGTCTCCTGGGTGGGCAATGGCTGTAGCAACAACCACAAGGGACGGAAGGCAGTGATCAGCCTCACTTAGGTCACATGTTGTTAGCCTAGCACTGGCAGGAGCAGAATCAGGATGGGCAGAGTTAGCTTTCCTAGAGCCACAGGCAGGCTTCAAAGCCCGCTGGGCTCGGCAGAGGTGGGAATGTACAAAAGGAAGCGCTTGAGAAGCGTCACCTGTAGAGCGATTATTACACTTCATGTCCTTGTATCTTCTCCAGTAATCCTCCTTAGGTAGCTGGATGAGGCCACAAAAGCACCGTTTTAAAGTCATAGGTGAGGTTCTTAAAAGTAGTGGAAAAGTGATTCAGTACCCATAGCCACTTAGCATAGTGAGATTGCTCGGTGTCCATGAGTCCTGTGGCTTTAGGACCACATAGCACTTCAGTCATTAGCCTGGGACACTTAGAGCCAACCACCTGTTTCTGCGTGACACCCACACAATGCAAATGTGCAATAAGAAATCTTCCAGGTACGTTAATTGTCTCCTTTTTGAAGTGCAAGCCAAGGACAGAAGCATGAAATTTGTCCTTTACTTTGAGAATGGATTGTAAAAAATATTATGACTAATTTGTCATTTAAAGAATGGAAAAGGCTTTCCCGACCACTTTTGCAAATTCTCAACTGAGACTGCCTCACACAAAAGACAGATAAACAAGGGAGAACCGAGCAGAATCTTATTAACATGGAGACCTCCTGAATAGATGAGAGACACCCAAGGGTGATGAGCAGCTCTCTCTTGTTTTTCTTTGGGCTGAATAGTTTTCAAGAAATGGCTTGGAATTCTGACTCCAACAGCATCTTTCCCCAAAACAAAGACAGAAGGCTATGGGGAAAAATTGAGCATGGGAATATGGAGACTGCAGCATAAACAAGACCGAGGTTTGCTTTGCAGAGCTGCAGCTGGTGCCCTCTGCACTGATACCTTGTGACTTAGTTACTGACCCTTTCCTGATAGAGAGCAGGGCACATCCTTACCCAGTGAGATTTCCCATAGAGATGCCTATTTCCCTTATGAAAAGATAACATCCGCTTTATTTGCAGAGCCTCACTTGTGTTACTGGTTCTCAAAAAATAATCAATGCGGACTGGACAGATAGCTTGGCAGTCTAAGTGCCTGCCTGGAAAACGCAAGGACCCTGGTCTGATCCCCAGTACCTTATGCCGTGCGAGTCATAGAACCCCCAGATACACCATGCCAGCCGCTGAAACCAGGTGTGGTAGCACATGCCTGGAATCCCAGCACTGGGGAGCCTGAGGCAGGAAGAGCACTACAGGTCTGAGCTGTGTAGTGAGACCCTATAACAAACAAACAAACAAATAAATAAATAAATTCTAAAAATCAGTTCAAAGTAATCCTTATGTCAAAGAGGCATACTGAGGGGGGCATACTCTAATCTTCTAAAGTCATATATTGGGGTAAAATATTCAAGTGTCCTACAACATATAATAACACACATTAACAAGCAGGAACTTTAGGTTTCTAGTTTAGTGGGCCTTGCTAATTGAGCACATCTGGATAATGTCAAGTCAAAAAGAGACAGAACTTTTTCTTCACAACAGCAAGTTCGCTAGTGTGCCTTCTAAGCCATTTCCCATCCTTCACTGTGAGAACCACTACCTGATTTCTATCATTACAGATTACATTTTCTCTCTTCTTGGATTCTGCATACATGAAACGAATACAATACAAAAGCCTCTTATGGTAGGCTTCTTTGCTTATAACCTTTATGAGCTCCATGTTGTATGTAGCAGTGATGTTTGCTTTCATTGTTGAATAATATTCTATTGCGTGACTTGACCATAATTGGCATAGTTATTCTCCTGTGAGTGAATATTTGTTCAATTGTACAGCTTTTGTGACAGTAATTCATGTAATTATTTTTGGGCAGTATTTCCATTCCTCTTAAGTCAGTATTTAAAAGCAGAATTCCCGAGTCACAGGGTAATTGATCAGAAATGTTAAGCAGTTCTCTAAAGTGGTTGAACTATTTCACATCCTATCAACAAGGTCTATGTTGGTTACTTTTCTCTCATTGCTGGGGCAAAATACCTGATACCCAAAATTAAGGAAGGAGGAATTTATTTAGCCCACAGTTAGTGGAGGTTTCAGTCCATACATGGCTGGTTCCAAGGCAGAGTGGCACATGGCAGAGGGCAGCAGTATGTGGTGGTAAAAAACAGCAAAGAATCAAGGGAGGAGCAGCAGCTGTGGCAGCCAGCAAACCTCACTCCTCCTCACATTTGTATGTTGAGTATCTGCCCCATAACACCAGCACTGGATCATGAGTGAATCACGAACTCTAGAAGCTGCTTCATGACTGTCCCATGAGGCTTTGGGGGACACCTAGACACAAATCATAATGGGGTCTAAGTCTCTTGGAACTGAAAACTCCAATTTCTAAAAGAGACTTGCTGACAGCCTCCATGGAGCCCAGGGTGCAATTTCTTCCCAAGTGAGGAGACTGCTATGTATGGAAACCTAGAGAAGGCAGTTTCTGGCTGGCAGCACTGTACAGTCCTGTTTTGCTTTTTCTCTCATCCAAAACTCTGCTCTACTGTGGATCACAAGAGGCTGACCACTGCAAGTTGTGGCTCCCAAGATTCCTGATTTGTGGCTCCCGAATGGGTATGACCAGTGGGTGGCACGGGACGTGGCCAGTGGGGGTTTGGTTAGGCGTGGTCAGTGATTCTGAGAGGCAGCAAGAAGGGAAAAGACACCCTTACCCTCCCCTCAGCTGGCCTGTCTTGCAGCCTGTATTCTGCCTTGGTGTATGCTCCCACTACACAGCCTGACCCTGGCTTCAGCCTGCAGCCCCCAAACACAAGTGACAGTGCCTGCCTCTTTGTCTTTGTGGCTCAGCAGCGCTAAGATCTCCCTGCTGTTCCAGCCCTGGATTATCTCCCGGTTCTCTGTTGCCTATTCCCCACCACTTCCTTTCTCTGTGCTCTCCCTTCCTTGCATTCTTTGCCCACCTACTTGCAGTGGGCTCTGTTTTCCCTTTGGACCTTGGCAGATGCACACAGCACCAAGGATTAGCAGAGATGGTTTTGAGGCCAAATTGTATCTGAGGCCTGCCAGGCAGATTTATTGTCAAATCTCAAAACTGCAAAAATAGGACAACCTTCCTCAGAAACACCATCTGGTAGCACAATACTCCCTGATGTCTAGCCCAGTCCCTGCTGTGACAAAGTTTGCATCTGATAATGGGGGAGAACCGTGTCCATTGGCTGTAGGAGCTGATGGAAAGTGGTGCTGGCAGGAGCCAAGCTATGCTCATGGGGAACAAGAGGAGCACATTTGGAAGCAAAGGGGCTATTTCTAAGAAACCACTGGAATGGGATGGGCTGACCCAGTTCTAAGCTGCCTGGCCACATGCCTAGCTGTCAAAAAGCAGTCATCTCTGCTGCTTCTGTGTTCTTTTTTGCTCAGACTTAAAACATTGCCACCTAGGGAATAATAAATACTTGCAAAATTGCACTCATTCATTCATTCATTCATTCATTCACCTTCTGAATATTTTCTAAGCACCTGGGAGATTTTTTTTTTTATTGCAAGTGTGAAAACCCCAATTTAAATTGGCTTAGCAAGAAAAGGGGGATTACAGTAGCTCACATTAAAAAGTCTCAGGATGTATCTTCAGTTGTAAATAGATCCAGGTTCTTGATTCATGCCCACTATGCCTTCTTCCCTAGAACGAGACAACTGTGGACCAAAACAAGAGCCAAAAGACACCTCTCCTCTCAGAATTTGTGGGAATTTTGTCCCAAGCATAAGGAAAGTGACTAAGACAGCACCTCCCAAACAAAACTATCAACTAAAATATTTTAGCAGTACTTATAATGAAAGCCCTGCTATAAGACTGTCAGCTGTCACCTCCGACTGTCCTGGCTCATCCCATTAGCCAGTCTGAGAGCCAGGACACTTGGACTCAAACTCTCCAAGCATGCAATGTGGAGGGCTGGCTGCCCAAAGGGGAAGCAAGGTGTTGCTTCCAGAAAAGCACATAGATGTGGGACAGGCAGAAGCCACGAATGAACATGAGGGACATCTGAGCTCAAGGTACTGTGGACCAGGATAACAGTAATGACAGGGACCTCACTTAGTGTCCCTGTCCTCACTGTGCTTTCCTCCTATCAGGAAAACCCTGCAGGGACCAAGAAATTAGAATCAAGGAAGTGACACAAGACCTCAGGAGGACCAGGTCCCTTGACAGAAGATGTCTCAAGCAGACGTGGACCTGGAAAATCTAGACACTGGCTACCTGGCCATGCTGGCTTCTCAGGTTTCCAGGTTGACTTCCAGAAACTTTGGCGGGAGGCCATCTGTAACAGCAGTGGCTACCAGCTGCCACGAGTTCTGGGAAAACAGACTGGTGGGAGAGGGGTGAGACCGGAAGTGAACCATGGTGCTGAGAGCACTTCGGGACACCTTCCACCTTTTATCACTGCCCCTAGAAAGACTCGTTCACTCTGAGATGGTATCACACACAGTGATAAGAAGCAGTGCAGAGATCCCAGGCACTCTTCTGCGCTTCCCCCAATTCAGTGTTTTGGAGAACTATAGCAGAATATCCCAAGGAAGAGGCTGACATTGATTTAAGTCATAGACTTTATTCTGGTTATGCTAGTTCCATTGATGCATCTGTATTTCATTTGTTTGTTTGTTTTTTGAGACAGGATCTCATTATGTAGTTGAGGCTGGACTTGAACTCACTATGTATTCCAGACTGGCCTTGAACTCATGGCCTCAGCCTCCTGAGGGCTGGGATTAGAGGTGTGTGCCACTACACCAAGCTTCGTGCATTTGTATGCAGCTCTGTGTACTTAGTCCTGTGCCCTTTACCCCTCATGTAAACGAACACAACTACCTCACAAGACACAGACAGACATGCAGACACACACAGACATTCTGTCCATACTTAAACCTGTCAAGTTGACTTGTTATAACCGCACCCTCCCCGCTCCTACCATTCTACTCTCCTCCCCCAGAAATCACTTAGTTGCTGCCTATTTCTATAGTTTTGTCCTTTTGGCAGTGCTATGTCACCTTTACTATTGCCTTTTCCCACTCATCATAATTCTTATTGCTGAGTATTATTCTGTGAGGGAGATGTATCACAGTTTGTTTAAATACTTGTTCATTAAAGGACATGGGTGGGGGTGGGGGTTGTTCTGGTCTTGGCTACTATAAATAGTACCTCTATGAACCTTTTTGTACATAGCTTTTTGTATAAACTGAAGTCTTTCTGGGATTAGACGTCTTGAAGTATGCTTTGCTTTGTACTCCAGCTCATTTATGTGTGTACTTTCCTAGGTATGACCTCCTACCTGCTGAGCCTCACTGATGCAGACCTTATTGTCCCTGGGAAGTCGAACACATTTTCAGCCATTCATTGTAGGCTGACACTGACTACCTAATTATAGCTTTAAAAAATTCTAGTTGAAGGAATAATTTTCCCCTTTTTTAAAAAAGTGTTTTCTTCCTCCTTTATTTGTGTTGCATTGTATTAGTCTTTCTCAGCAGCAGGTCTTATCTCCTTGTTTGAAGGACGGGCTTTGCCAAGTGGCCCTGTGTCTTCTGGGCTCATGTCTCCTGTGTCACACTGTGTGCAACTTCAGGAACGGAGAGGCTCTGACACCTTTTCTCCCGCATTCAGTATTTGCCAACTGTGCACCTGTTCTGTGCCTGCCGTGAAGAGGACAGTGACGAAGCAGAGACAGTCCCTGCTTCACAGAGCTCTGAGTCAGCAAGTCACAAAGGATACAGGACAAAACCAAGGAGCAAACAAATTGGCAAGAGGCTGCAGATAGTAATATCAGCTCTGATGGAAATGACAGACAGATACAGTAGGAGAGAAGTGTGGTGGGCTCAGGAACTGGTGATCGGGGGCTTCTCGGACTTGGCCTAAGTCAGTAGTGGTGAATGTGTGACACACATGCTGTAGCGGGCACGCAGAACCTTCACTGTTATCACCCAATCTAAGTTCCCCCAGCAGCTGAGCGTGGGATATTCAGGTTCAATTTCACTTTACATTAAATAAGCGAGTCGCAGATTGGGGACTCAATCTCTACAACATTCACCATCACGGATCTAAGCTATCTCTAGGGAGAGGGTTGGTATCCCACTACCTGCTTTCAATGCATGGGATAGACATCATCAGTCACTCAGTATAGAGCTTCAGGATCATTCTCAGTTTTACCGCCTGGTAGCCACTCCTAAGAAGACAGTATGACTCATGCTGTGGGGCTTATTGGCCTTGGAACTCGCATGTCCTCTAGGAACATGAGGGAAGAATGAATGAATCATTCTCTTATATTAAAAAAACAGGCCAGATATTGTGCAAAGCAGTGAATCAATAAACAACTGCAAGGGAAGCCAAGGGAGGGATCTGAACCCAACTGATGCAGCTTCTCGCACAATTCTGCTTGTCTTCCTTTTCCCTGCTCCTCTGCCCTTGCTTTCTTTGGCTGCACTGGAGACTGAGCACAGGACCTTCACAATGAGCCACACCCATAGGCTCTTTGTACTTCTTTTAATTTTAAGACAGGGTTTCACTAAGTTGCTAAGTTGCCAGGCTGGGCTTGAACTTGGCAATCCTTTCCACACAGGGTGCTGAATTATAGGTGTGCATTACCATGCCCAGGTAACTATTCTTAAACTCAGTTTGCAACAAATTACATGGCATGCCAAACAAATGCGTATTCCTAGCCCTTGCCCAAGACAGTCTTCTTGTTAGGTTGTGGGTGAGACTCAAGAAACTCATCAAAATATATACCCGGGCATTCCTTGGGCCAGTGACATGGCCAAGACTCAGTCCTTAGATCACTCGCTTTGCCTTGGTGCCACAATTAACTAAACGACTCCTCTTTGTTGCTGCCCAGGCCTCCAGCTGTCCAGCATCACCTGTAGCTCTAGGCAGGCAGAATTCTGATCCGACCTCCACGGTCCAACCCTGCCTCCCTCCCTAGCTGCGTCTGACATCCTGCTCACTGCCCTCATTCCATCTGTCCTGCCTCCCTGGCCCTGCTCAGATTCTAACGCAATAGTGCCACAAGCGTCTATTGTTTCTTGCTTCCAGTATGCCCTTCCTTCTCTTTTCCTATCCATTCTCCAAATTCTGGAAATGGTCGCTTATTGTGCAAGGACCTTTCTTCCTGGCAGGAGCTTCACAAATCCAGAGAATTAATTTTCTGTAATTTAGGGCATTTTTTTCATAAAACATTTTGGATTCTATCTTCTAGAAAACTCATTTTAAGTATTTGAATCTGTAATGCCTATGGAGTGGGTGGCTCCTTCTAGAATAGTGCCCACCCATACAGCAGAGTCCTCTCTTTGTCAAAGCCCCTGCTCCCTCTGTCTCATCACATTAAGAACACTGCCTCAGTAGCACCGCTCTCAGCTGCAACCTTACACTGCATTATTGATTGACTGCCCTTCATTCCACTGAGGTATAACCAAGGAACCTGTCTAGTCCATGTGTGAATGCCTGGGATGTAGGACACTGCTCATAATAGTGAATTACTTAATTTTTAAATAACTTTTATTCCTACACAGCTCTCAAAATCTTCCTAAGAAAACTTTCCCCTATGCATTTTTCTGGTCCATCTTCTGTCCACTATCATCTAGGCCACCTGTTGCAATGGGTATAAGAGAAAACTGATCAATGCCTGCTTTCTCTATTTAAATCCATCAATCCCCAAGACACTACAAACTCAAAGCCCCTTCAGAGCAGGGACTTCTCTGTGACTAGCATGGGGTGCAGGGGTTGCCTGAGTATATGTTGGGCATTGGAGAGATGAGAGGGATTCTGGGACTCTTATCTGGGTTGCCAGAGCCAGCCCCAGCTCACCCTGGGGTGGGTGCAGAGGCTCCTGCTGTGGTAGCAGTCACTAAAGCATGAGCTACTTCCCACTCCAGACCCCCTGACTGATAAGAGAATAAATTTAGGGCATTGTTTTCCAGAGAATGTCTTCATTGAGTCCTTGCCAGTTTTCTATCCAGTCCCTGCCAATTTCCTACAATATATCCCCTAAAAAGCCTTGGGGTCCAGAAACCAGAGGCAAACATATGCCCCAGGATGGGTGGGACTCACAATTCTGGACAGCACTTGGGCCCACTTTCCCAGTCTCCACAATCAGATCCCTGCAGAATAATAAGACCCACACATCTTTTGTCTGGAAAATTATCTTCCTGGAACGCTGGAAACTGTTACCATGGAAATAAAATAGCCTATTAGCCCAAATCTGCCAAAACACGGGAGAGGCCCGGCTGCATTTCCGAGGCCCTTCATTAGTAAGGAGAAAAGCAGATTAACCTTTAAGAGAATTGACAAGAATGGCCATGGCTTACTGGATTATGATTTTCATGTTGAGTTTATCGGGGCTAATATCTCCACTCTAAGTAGCCATGCTGAGAGAGAAAGAGATAAAGACAAGACTTAGGGTGGAGGTTCAGACCCTGCTGGCTAGGGTGGGCTGGGGTAGGCTTTAGCTTCCTGATCTTGCCCTCTCTTTGCCTCTAGGCTCTGCCAGAGAGAAAGCAGCTTTCCTCTCTCCTGTTGAGCAGCTGTAGAGAGCCAGGTAGAACAGAGGACTCTGAATAGCATAACCAAGATGCTAGACAGGAACCCAAGACAGATGGAGCCACACCGGCCTGCCCTGGCCCGCCTCCTCCTCTGTAGAGTCCCACTGCCAACTCCCAGACACACAGGCTGCCAGCAGCGGCAGCAAGGACTCTGCTTCTTCCTGTGGCTGGGCACAGGCCCCAGAAGCCCCAAACGCAGGGTAGCACAAGGCCAGCAGCCGGCGGCTCACTGTCCCTTTGCCTGGCCAATCAGAGCTGTCAGCATCTTAACTGCAGGCAGACAGGCTGCACCAGCATCTCAACAGATGCCAAGAGAGATCCCTTCCTTGGGCAATTCACAGCAGTACCGCCAAGCCTGAGCTTGTGCCTGAAGTTGGTGCACATATTTTCAGGGTCTCTTTTCTCTTCTGTTTTGGTACCAAATTAAAGAAAGAAAGATGAAGGAGTGTCCTTGTGGCCATCAATCATCAGGGTTAAGATTCTGCTGTCATGAGGACATCATTTTGTCCTCTTCAGTTGTCTTTTCTGGCCTTGGTTACTGATGCCAGAAAGTGTCAGGCACCATTACTATTAGCAGTGGCCACAGGGTCTGAGACACATGTGTGAGGAGGCCAACTGCAGGAGCTGAGTGAGATTCTACTGTCCCCATGTGTACTCTGGCCAGGCCAGAGTAGCTGTGGGACTACCTGAGTCCCTGACATCAGTGGCTTCACAGGGAAGCAGGTTACTGCCCACTGCCATCCTGGTCCCATTGGGACCCAGCAGCCTTGAGAGCCTCAGGTTTTTTCCATCAGGGGCTCACCTTTCACCAGGGCTTCCAGATGTCTCCCTAGAGCCTAGCATCTGGATGAGAAAGGAGATTCCAGCAGGCCCAGGAGGCAGGCTGGCAAGAGGAGGCCCTGCCTCTGCGTGTGAGCAGTACAGAGACAAGCAGTAGGGCCAGCCAGGGCTGGAGACCTCAGCTGGATGCCAGCTGGGACTGGAGACCTCAGCTGACACAACGCTGGGTGCACAGCTGAGAGTAACAGAAGCCTGTCCCCCATATCTCTGTGAGTGCCACAAGCCCACACTCACTGTGAAGAATCTAAACAGAAGAGTAGGGCAAGGCTTTTCACCATCGTGACAATGAATGTCAACCAACAAGCAGTTGAGGAATCCAAGATTGTAGGGTGCTTCTCAGAAACTGGTTTTCTTCAACGGATATGTTTGAAAAATAACAAAAAGGTGCATCCTCCTGGCAAGCACACTATACACTGGGAGGTTCTAAATCTGACATTCAGAAATCTTTCTTTAAAACATTTTCCACATATTCTTGGTCAAGAAACCCCTCTGGATCTCTCCATTTATATTTCTCTATCTCTATCTATCTCTATCTCTACGACTGTCTCTATCAGCTCTATCTCTGAAATCAAACAGCAGTTCTTAGCATCAATGATGTAACACGTAGAAACCTAGCATTACCCTGGTTGTGTTTTCCAAGCACAGAAATACACTGCGTTTAGGTATAAGAGCTTGAATCACCCAAGATTAAAGGGCTTATCTTGAGGAAGCTGCAGGCCTCTGCCTGATCCCCAAACCTCTCAAATGGCATAGTATGCTCCAACACCCTGTAACTAGCCAAAATCTAAACTGCAGATAGGCTACACCATATATACAGTACATCTTTCTGAAGTGAGTGTGCTATTTTTATTCATTCACTTAGCAAATAAATACATAGGGCCTCAATCTTCTCAAATACATAATGGGGATGATAAAAAGATAATATATTTGAAACACGCTGTCCATTGGGGCTGTAACTAGATGAGCCTGGCCCCTTACCTCCTGAAAACTGGACTGTGGATGGAACAGTTAATTGAACTAGTTATAAAGCCCACAAATGCTGAACTGAAGTGGCTCCAGAGGCAGTGACAAGTAGGTAGTGAGCTGCTTCAGAAGGGATGGCCCCAAGGAAGGCTGCTGAAAGAGGGGGTGCTTTAGCTGAGACCAACAGAAGTGCCGCCCACGATAGCATGGCACAGTGTAGGTGCTCAGACAGTGTTCACTAAGTATGTTGTGGATTGGATATAATGCAGTAGCATGTTAAAAAGAAGAAGAAGAAGAA